>ML439236.1:57511-104637 GCA_005239525.1 Nicotiana knightiana
TTCCCCCCCCCCCCCCTTTTTCTTATTTCTTACTTTTTGTTTTCTCAATTTTCAAGGAAGTTTCACTATTTTATATTTTGTTTTACTACCTTTCACCTTTTAACCACTTTCCACATCACAACTTTTCCAACCTTCACCCCCATACTTAGGCTTTTAGCGTATGTTTACACTTTCAAAGTACTTAGGGAGGTAGGGTGCCAAAATATACATCAATAAAAAATGAAGGGCTAATGCTTGTAACAATGGTTACCAAAGAAAATGTTTAAAGGATCAACAAGGGTTGACTAGGGAAAATATGCAAGGGTAGGAAATTTAAGGCACAAAACAGTCCAAGGAAGGCCTAACATCATTTTTCAAACCAAGTTAGTCTAGGATTTCTTCTTGAAGCACATTCCGGGCAAGTTATAGACTACAAATAATGCAAGAGAACTCACAACAAATCTCACCACACATGGCACATGAAAACTCGAGTGACATATAAATCCAAAATCAAATTAAAACCCATTAAACTCAAAGAAAATCACATATAGCCCAAAAGACTATTTAATGAATAAAAGAGCCAAAAATAGAACCTAGAAGTCACAACACAAATTATCACTTCAATCATTTTTCATTTTAAAGATCAAGATTTCATATACCAAAGTTTAAATCATGTTGGCACCAGACAAGCCACATGTTGGTTTATGGATAAAAAGATCACACCCAATAACCAATTTATTCACTACTATTTACTAAATTAAAAATTGTTACCTAAAAATTTAAGAAAAAAAGCTAGACAAGACTAATCCCTTAAGAAAGTTGTCACGCCATCCATCATAGGCAAAAGTCACCCGGTTCGACACAAATTATTTCCTTTGAAAAGAACCGCATCATAAAGAAAAGCCAAGGAGTTTAATTAATATTACTACAAGTAAATAAAGTGAAAAAAATGAGAAAATAAAAACTAATGCAAACATGCTAGAAATAAACTACAAAATGTCACTAATAAACTACAAATGTTAATCAATCTACACAAGTTCCCAAAAAATAGTCATGCTCCAAATACATCATCACATGTAAATGAGTCACCTTCAACCTAAAGTGTTGCATTGACCTCAATGCAACTAAACAAAGCAAGATAAAATGAAAGAGGTGCTCCCTGAAACTGCATCACTCGGAGCTGGAGGTGGTGGGAAATTTGAGCTCCAAATCCTCATCATCATCGTCCTCTGGTTCATGTGAGCCACAAAATGAACTCAGCTTGTGCATCATTTCGGATAAGAATTTTCTTTTCTTTTTCTCATGCTGCTTGAACTTTAGCTGTCGCCTCTCAATATTTCCTTGTCTTAGGCTTATGTCTTCCAACCCGATTTTGATTTCTTTTGATTCCAGAATTACATCATCCAGAGATGCGTTCTTACCATTCCCAGTAGAAGTGCTTTCCCTAGATGGACCAGACGGAAGGCCAACTACAAGTTGGCGGATGTGAGCATCAACGCCACATATTTGATTAGAGAGGTGGCTCATATTGGGAGGTCAATAAGGAAATGGAGCAATGGGGTAATGTAGTCCTGCTGCAGCTGTGGAAGAACCACTATACCCATCTGCAGTCTCAGTAAACTGCCAAAATGAAGGAGATGATACATCAACCCTTCTCTTATTCTTCCTGCCAGTTGGCCCTTTTCTGAGCAATGGAAAAATGATGTGCTTGGGTCCTTCACAGAATCATTCGGGTCCTTTAGCACCTAGTGTCATAGCAAAACTGAGTGATTAATGAGAGAAAAAATAGACTTTTAGACCTTCCATTACATGCTTCCTTAATTTCACTCACCATGTGCTGACCCACATTCACTGACAAGGCATCCATAATAGCAGCAATCATCAATGCCTTCTAAGGCGTCACCTCAGACTCATGTTTACACGATAGGATTTTGGCACAAATAATGGGCAACCAAGTCTTGGCTTCCAATTTGAATTCAGAAGAATCAACCCCTTTTTGCAATCTTTCTCAAGTCGGCGTTACCCCGTCATGAAGCTTCTCCACCAACCATTGGCTTCCTCTATCCCTTGCTCTGGCTCTGTATACCTCATTTTCACCATTGGGAACTGATGTTTTAGACGTCAATACCACACAAGAAGATAGGTTAATTTATGTGGTACCCAATTTTCGAGTGTTGTCTCAATAGAAGAACCTGGTTCTTCTTTGTGTTCCAACTTCTACTGTTGCGGAATAATAAAAGCAGTAAAGTAAAAACACAAAGATTTTTACGTGGAAAACACCTGGATCAAAAGGTGAAAAAACCATGACCGACTCCTCAGTAGGATTTTCTCAAACTCTTCACTAAAACTCTAAGCCAAACGGACTTACAAAATAAACTCTTTTGTAATCCTAGGACTAACTCTAATCCCTTCGTAGTAACTAGCGTCTAGCTAATTTTTACAAGCTTCAAGTTAACTCTAACTTGAGCAATGCGTACCTATTACAATTGCTTCTATGAAAGATGAAAAGATACAATTTTAAATCTCCTACTACAACCAACTAGACTCAATGACAAACAGATGGAACTGGTTATTCTAGCTGGTTTGTAGCCTTTGTGTCGCACAATAATTCTGCTTGCAAAATATCTGGGAATTTTTCTTTCAGCTCTTGATTCACTTCTGCACTTGTGCGTTCTTGATTCAAGCAAGAATACTTCAATTATTTATAAAGTCAGATATTGAGTTTGTCGTTCAGTTCTGGTACAACTCTACCTGGGAAAACGAGTTTGTATTAAGTTCAACTTCCTTCCTTCGTTACTGTCCTTGCTGAATTCAACTTCTATTCTCTTATCAATTTGTAACTTTTTCGTATTAGAAGATACTCTCCTTGTTCATTGATACTTCACAATCGCATTCATCTCCTATGCATATATGGTTTGTGTGCCAACGCGTTAGGTCAAGTATGTATGCTCTGATGGACCTGGTTCAACTGGTCAGACATTTGTCAATCTTCAAAACTATGCAGTGACTTGGGTCAACAAATTCCCCCTTGTTGATGATGCCAAACTCTGTGCTTCTCCCTGTATACAACTCAAACACTTTGTATGTTTTTAAGCATTTATCATAGGGAAACCAGGTTCATTAGGTTATAAATATCACTTGAAATATAAAAGTACATATGTCTTCCCTCTTTTGGCATAATCGAAAAGTTTGTAAAATGATAAACTCACCATTGTTGTTAACAATTACTCATGGCCATTGAGGCAACTTCAGGTGCAAACATGATTAATCATCATAAGAAACCAATAAATGTAAGCTATCAAAGAAATTGAGACAAGTCATTAACAAAACAACAAAAATTCATTGATTAGGAATGTACATCAAACACCATACAAAACAAAAACAGCCATAACCATGAGCAAAATAGAATAAAAATAATAGAAACAGAACAACTGGTCTAAAAAAGGATTTTGGAAGCTCTGGACAGCCTAAGGATGGAAGGTTCAGAGGAGGTTGTGGTCTTGGTTTGTAGAAGAGAATACATCTGATTAAGAACACCCTTCTCTTTTGCTAATTCAGCCCTGAGAGCATCCCACTCAGCTTCAACCTTAATCAAACGAGACTTCAAACGAAGGATCTCCATATCCTTGATCTCGCTTTCCTGCACCAGAGTTCTAACTTGGTTGTTGACAGGCTGCTTCTTAGATGAACCAGGTTCATCTGCAGGAACATTGACAGTATAATTGCAAGTCAGCAAAGTATCCTTCCCAAAATAGTCCTTGGAAGTAGCCATCTCAGCCTTTTTCATAGGAACATCAATATAAGCAAGCACAACTGTCAGAATAAAACCATATGGGATTGCATGTGATTTTGTTCCATTCAGAACTCTGTCCAAGAGTTGGATGATGAAGACTGGACAATTTATCTGCTTACCCCTATACAAGCATTCCATCAAGGTCAGATCCATATAGTTGGCTATGTGCCTTCGTTCTTGTCTTGGCAGCACGAACTTGATGATAAATTCGAAGAGCAACTTGTGTTCTGGCTTCATTTCACTTTTTTAGAATGGCCTGGGTTCAATTTCCCTTTCATTGTCACTGAAGAATCTAGTAATATTGATTGCTGAGTCCATCCCATCCAAACTAGGCCATATTTGCCTTGTTTAATCTTCGTATCCCTCAGCAGGAATGTGCAGAATTTCTCCCAGTTCTTTAGCATCAAAGGAGACTTTAATTCCTTTGACTGTGGTAGTGATCTTGCCGTCCTTGACTACTGCATTACCCATGAACTCCACCAGTTCAGCTCTAGCCAACCTTCCTTCAATATGAAGAACCATGTTCTTCCACCCCTGAACATCCAGTGTGTCCAACAGGTATCTCATCCCAGATTCCTCAAGATCCTTCACCAACTTTCCCTTCAGAATTGTTCTTTTGCCAAACAAGGTGATTCTGTCAGTCACCTCACCAACTTCCCCCCATCTTCTCCACTCCACTCTCTATCATCATCTTTCTCAACAACCTTTACTTTTCTTGCCTTGGACCTGGTCCTTTTAACAGATTTTGTGAGTGTGGCAGACACTGTAGCTGACTTCTTCGAAGAAGCCTTAGCCCTTTTTGATTTTGGTGTCTCAACCATAACAGGAGCAGTCTACTCCTCATGATGGACCAGGTCCATCGTATCCTCTTCAACCACAACAGTCTTCACAGGCTCTCCTACTTTAGCCTTTCCCTTTGCAGCTCTCTTTTTCTTGCTCTCAAGCAGAGCCTTCTCAAGAAGTTCTTCTTTCTCTCTCACAGCGCTACATGTAGCACGTACCTTAGGAACAGGAGCATCAACAACTACAATAGTTTTCCTCTTTTTAGAAGGAACTGGGTTAGTTGCCTTCTTGGACTTCTGAGTCCTCCTTTTCTTGGGGTTATAGGACTCCCCCAATTTCCTTAGCCTTTCAGCCAACGTTTCATCCCCAGATGAACCAGGTTCATCTCTTTTCTTGGGTTATAGGACTCCCCCAGTTTACTTAGACTTTCACCCAACGTTTCATCCCCAGATGAACCAGGTTCATCTGCTCCTTTCTTCAAGCTTGCTAGACCTGCCACTGCTTCCTCGACTACACTTCCCCCTAACTCTGTGACATCTTCTCCAACCTTCTCAGGATTGGGACCACAAATAGTCAATGTAGTACCATCATTCCCAAATCCCTTTCCCTCAAGAATATTACCTTTTCCCAACTTTCTTTGCCTACTAGGCACTTCAACATCCACTACCGACCCAACCAGAACAAACCTGTTCTCAACATTAGCAGACTCACAAAAATTGCCTCGAGATTACCATGTTCAGAATTTGATGAACCAGGTGCTTCATCCTCGTTGGCTGATTTAAAAGATTCACTTGCTGATTCAGAATTCTTATCCTTTTCAGCCTGCAGAATTGTCTCCAAGAATTTTGCACGTGACCCAGAAACCATTGATATTCTGGAAAGAACCTTTACACGACGACCATGAGGGGCTGGGTTAGGGTTAGATGTTGGTTCTGGAACATGAGGGTTTTCAGGAATAGGAGGGTTTTCTGGGGTTGAGGTTCTTTCTGGTGATTGAGAACTGTATATAGATGGAGAATTTGAATATGATTCATAGTTCCCTCCATCATAATCACGATTTGGTGATGAAGAAGAAGGCGCAGATGGTGGTGAAGACATGATTATCAGTGTTGTTAGGAAGAAAAGAAAGAGTGATCAGTTTTTGGGTTTGAAGACTAGTGATCTTGGTTCGACGGTTACTTTATGAAGAGGAGAGTAATGATGACCCTTATATAAGATATTTCTATTAATTACACAACGGGTAGAAAATTTGTTCAAGTGGAAGTCTAATAGTTGTAGGAGTGTCATTGATTTGCCGGTTAAGAGTTCCCTACTTCTAGGCTAATTGAGTACTGATGTGACTTCTTGCAACAGGTTCATTTAGGGATTAGTAAAAAGAATTTGAAATGAACCAAATATAGATAAAATCATGCTCATGTGTGACTGTAATTAGTTCAATAATTGTATGGAGATGAGCACGTACCTTGTCACTCAGATGAACCAGCAGAGATGAACCAGGTTCATCGTGTTAAAGTCCTTAATTTGCCTCAATTTACAAAGATAGAGAAAAATCATTAGCAACCAAAGAATAATATTAATACATAGAAAGAGAGTATGACAATAAAGTTATGATGCTGAGCAATGGTTAGACTGGTTGATTATCTATGTTAGTGTTTCTAGCCAAATTTTTTTTTTCAATCATGTGATTTATATCATCCCTAATTCAAGACTGTTTCTCTCAAAATGCTCCCTACTCAGTGCTTTAGTAAAGATATCTGCAATTTGTTGATCAGTAGCAAAAAATTCAATTGAGATCATTCCTTTTTCATAGTTATCCCTCAGGTAATGGTGCCTAACATCTATGTGATTAGTTTTCTTATGATGAACTGGGTTCTTCGTCATACTAATGGCACTAGTGTTATCACAAAAAATGGGAATGCATCCCATATCTATACCAAAGTCCATGAGTTGTTGCTTGATCCATAGCAACTGAGCACAGCAGGAGGCTGCAGCTACATATTCAGCCTCAGCAGTAGACAATGCTACTGAATTTTGTTTCTTGGTAGCCCAAGACACAAGGCATGAACCCAGAAAGTGAGCCATACCTGAAGTACTTTTCCTGTCAACCAGAAAACCTGCATAATCAGCATCAGTATATCCTACAAGGTCAAAATTACTACATTTAGGATACCAAAGGCAGAAATCAGTGGTGCCTTTCAAAATATATCAAAATTCTCTTAACTGCAGTGAGGTGGGACTCCTTTGGATTTGCCTGAAACCTAGCACACAGTCCCACACTGAACACAATATCAGGTCTGTTGACAGTGAGATATAATAGAGACCCAATCATCCCTCTGTATAATTTCTGATCAACGGATGAACCAGGTTCATCTACATCCAGTTTTGTAGCTGTGGCTATGGGAGTGTCTATTTCCTCTGAGTCTTCCATTTTAAACTTCTTGAGCAATTCTTTCTCATACTTTTGTTGGTGGATCATTGTTCCATTTGAGTTTTTCTTGATTTGTAGGCCTAAGAAGAAGTTTAGCTCACCCATCATACTCATCTCAAACTCACTCTCCATAAGCATGGCAAATTCCTTACTCAATTTTTCAGAAGTCGCCCCACATATAATATCATCCACGTATATTTGCACAACCAGGAGATCCTTACCCTTTTCCCTTAAGAACAAGGTACTGTCAATTTTGCCTCGTTTGTACCCATGTTCTAGTAGGAATTTTTATAATCGTTCGTACCATGCTCTTGGTGCTTGTTTGAGACCATACAGAGCCTTGTCGAGTTTGTCTACGTGGTCAGGTGACTCCTTGCTTTCAAAACCCGGAGGCTGCTTGACAAATACATCTTCCTTCAAATAGCCATTGAGAAAGGCACTCTTAACATCCATCTGATGAAGAGTGAATTCCATGTGTGCAGCAAATGCTATAAGAAGTGTGATTGCCTCTAGTCTTTCCACAGGGGAAAAGGTCTCATCATAGTCAATTCCCTCTTTTTGACTATACCCTTGAACAAATAGTCTTGCCTTGTTCCTTGTAACAGTTCCATCCTCATCGAGCTTGTTCCTGAAGACCCACTTGGTGCCAATTACTGATCTGTCTAGTGGCCTGGGTACCAAGTGCCATACTTGACTTCTTTCAAACTGATTCAGCTCTTCTTGCATGGCATTTACCCAATCAGCATCTTGTAGGGCTTCCCCAATGTTCTTTGGTTCGATCATGGATAGAAAGGCATCAAACGCACACAGATTTTTCAAGGATGATCTTGTTTTGATTCCGGATGCCAAATCTGTTATGATGTTCTCAAGAGGGTGAGAACTCTGATATCTGTGTGGTTTGAGTACCAGTTGTTCATTCATAGTCAATTCCATGGTGTCTTGTTGCTGTGGAGCAGGATCAGGGCCAGGTTGCATATGTTGAATTCCCCCTGTCATGTTGCTTGGGGTAGTTGAACCTGGTCCATCACCTGTTCCACCTTCCATGTTTGCTTCAATGTTTTCACTGCTTCTCACCAGTCCAAGCTCCTCATCTTCTGGTTCCTGTCTCTCAGCAAGAGTGTTAGTTTCATCAAAGACAACATGTACACTTTCTTCTACACACATAGTTCTTTTATTATATACTTTATAAGCTTTGCTATGTGATGAATATCCCAAGAATACTCCCTCATCACTTATGGGGTAAAATTTTCCTAGGGAATCTTTTCCATTATTATGCACAAAACACTTGCATCCAAAATCCCTAAAATGGGATATGTTGGGCTTTCTCCCTTTAAGTAATTCATAGGGAGTTTTCTCTACCAGAGGTCTGGTCATGTATCTATTGATTATGAGTTTTCTTGACAAATGAGGTGAACATATCAAATGCTTCATCCTTAGATTCCAGTAATAAGGTCCAAGTGAACCTTGAATAATCATCAACTAGCACCATCACATATCTCTTACCACCTCTACTCAGAGTTCTCATAGGACCACACAGATCCATATGAACCAGTTCCAACGCCCTGGTGGTACTGACTATTTTCTTACTTTTGAAAGAGGNACATGACCAAGTCGTTTGACTGGCCTGCTTTTTTGCAGTACACTCATATTTGTAATGCCCAGTCTTACCACAATGGGTGCATATTTTATTCTCAGGGAGAGTGAAATACTTGCATTTGGGATCCCACTTGGGCAATTGACTTCCAAATCCAATCCCTCTCCGGTTGCTACTATGATTCTATTGAAGCCATATCAGAGCATCAGAGGATTTATTCCATTTACAAGTTCGATCTAATTCATGTTTGACTTTGCCAAGTTCTTCATTAAGAGTTCTTATCTGTTCATCCTTGGCATACATCTTATCTTTTAGTTTTCCCACGTTTTCTTCTAACATGATATGAGAATAATCAACAACCTTTTTACTGGATCCTAGCTTTAGCTTTATGTTTTCAGATTTTAGTTCTAGAATCACAGTTTCAAGTGGATGAACCAGGTTCAACAAGACAGTGTTTTTCTTTTCAGATTCACTGACTATAATTTCCAGGTTCATGCATTTTGCTTTTAGAATTGCACATTCTTTAGATAGTTGATCCTTCTCTTTGGTTGTTTCCTCGGAATCATCTATGAAATCGAGTAGCAACTCAGAGAGTTTTTCTTTAGATAGGAACTTTACTTTGTTTTTAAGATGGGAGATACTTACCTCTGGTTCATCATGTAATTCCTCATCAGATTCTCCAATTGCCATGAGCGCCTGATCTTCAGTCTCCCTATCTTCTAATTCATCATCTGAACTTTCCCCCCAAGTAGCAACCATAGTCTTTATTGTGGTTTTCTCGGGTTGTACCTGTTCCTTCTTTCTTTTCCTTCTTTCATATCTCTCCTTTTTCCATTCTACTTCCCACTGAGGACAGTTTTTTTGAGATGGTCAGTCTTACCACTTTTGTATAATCCCTCGTTGGTTAGCCTTTCTGGAGCTTTTGCTTTGTTGTAGTTTCCGCCTCTAGAGATGCCCTTCTTCCTCGAGAGGAAGTTTCTGAATTCTTTAGTGATCATGGCCATCTCATCATCCTCCAGATCTTCTCCCTCATTGATTCTTAGTGCTAGACTCCTCTCCTTCTTTAGACCATCCATCTTCATTGTCTTCCTTCTGAGTTCATAGGCAGTGAGGTTTCCAATAAGCTCATCCAATCTCAGGGTTGCCATATTTTTGGATTCCTGGATAGCAGTGAATTTTCTTTCCCAAGAAATAGGCAAGACCCTTGTCATGATCTTCTCAAACCTGTCCTCTTCAAGAATGACTCTTCCAAGAGACTTTAGTTCATTAGTCAAGGTTGTGAACCTTGTGTACATCTCTTGGATAGTCTCTCCTTCTTTCATAGTGAAGTTTTCACACTGAGAGTATAGTAGAGTACCTATTGACCTTTTTACCTGAGGTGTTCCTTCATGGGCTACTTGCAAGGTATCCCAGATCTCTTTGGCAGTGGTGCAACTTTGGATTCTGCTGTACTCGTCTGGACCTAGTCCACACACTAGCCACTTTTTGGCCTTTGCATTCTTCTCCCATTTCATCAGATCCTCAACTGTGCAGTCAGCTCTAGTCTTTAGTACATCTATACCTTCAGCAGTCTTCATCATGGTAGCTAGAGGGCCATCAGTGACTATGTCCCAAAGTTTATAGTCTTCTCCAATCAGGTGGTCCTTCATCCTGTTTTTCCACCAAGAGTAATACTGGCCATTGCAGAGTAGTGGCCTTGCAGTTGATTGACCTTCCTAGTTTCCAGGTGGTGCACTCATCTTGATCTTCTCCAAGGTGTTATTCTTTCAAGGATAACCTTCTCTGATACCAATTGATGTTTTAGACGTCAATACCACACAAGAAGATAGGTTAATTTGTGTGGTACCCAATTTTCGAGTGTTGTCTCAATAGAAGAACCTGGTTCTTCTTGGTGTTCCAACTTCTACTATTGCATAATAATAAAAGCAGTAAAGTAAAACACAGAGATTTTTACGTGGAAAACAATTGGCTCAAAAGGTGAAAAAACCACAACCTACTCCTTAAAAGGATTTGCTCAAACTCTTCACTAAAACTCTGAGCCAAATGGACTTAGAAAATAAACTCTTTTGTAATACTAGGACTAACTCTAATCCTTTCGTAGTAACTAGCCTCTAGCTAATTTCTACAAGCTTCAAGTTAACTCTAACTTGAACAATGCGTACCTATTACAATTGCTTCTATGAAAGCTGAAAAGATACAATATTAAATCTCCTACTACAACCAACTAGACTCAATGACAAACAGATGTAACTGGTTCTTCTAGCTGGTTTGTAGCCTTTGTGTCGCACAATAATTCTGCTTGCAAAATATCTGGAAATTTTTCTTTCAGCTCTTGATTCACTTCTGCACTTGTGCGTTCATGATTCAAGAAAGAATACTTCAATTATTTATAAAGTCAGTTGTTGAGTTTATCGTTCAGTTCTGGTACAACTCTACCTAGGAGAACGAGTTCGTATTAAACTCAACTTCCTTCCTTCGTTATTGTCCTTGCTGAATTCAATTTCTATTCTATTATCAATTTGCAACCTTTTTGCATTAAAAGATACTCTCCTTGTTCATTGATACTTCACAATCACATTCATCTCCTATGCAAAAATAGTGTATGTGCCAACGCGTCAGGTCAAATATGTATGCTCTGATGGACCTAGTTCAACTGGTCAGACATTTGTCAATCTTAAAAACTATGCAGTGACTTGGGTCAACAGGAAGAATATAGTGTGCATTTATTACTTCAGGACCAAAGTTGACCCGCTTTCCCCTTACAAAGGTGAGTACTTCCCCTTGGAAATTGGTCTTCAAGGCATTAGCATAGAATTCGCGAACTACCGTGTAGTTGGCTTTGGTTGGTTCAGGAGCAAAGCATATCCATCCACTGTCAGTCAATCTTCGGAAAAAAATCCAGCATCTTTGCCTCATGTTTGTTCAAATGGATGCCCCTTTCTTTGACGATGCTCTTTGACACGAGTTTGTCATAGTTTCTTTAACATTCAACAGCTTTGAATCCGGCATGGCTAAATATTCCTCATACACAGCTTGGGGAGTAGGCTCTTGTACAATTTCAACATTTTTCGAGCCCATTTTATGCTCAAAGTACCTACAAACGTAGACCATATGTTAAATTCATGGAAGGGTACTTAAAAACTGTATTCTGATGTATTTAGGCCAAAGAGAATGACCAAAAAGCATCATCATTCGAATCTATAATGTTACTATTTTGCTGCCTGGATGTTAGAGCAATGCGATCGCAGAAATAATCACGCGATCACGAAGAGCATTTTTTATTTCTCACAGTCGAAGCACTGCAATCGAGGGAAAGACAATGCGATCGTAGAGGGAAATTTTCACACATGGTAGAATTTAACCTACGCGATCGCATAATTGGAATCGCAATCGAGAATGTCTTCTTCCTCGCCTAGTTAAAGTTCTTTCAGGCTTTTCAAATAAGCATATGGAGGCATATCATTTTCTTAGCAATTTCACAACAGTAAACCCATGGATCTTGCCCAAAAATTTCACATAAAACAACCCTCAATCTCTCAACCAATCTCACCCAGCAAACAATCACGCATTCACACACATTATTCACATGAAAGCCCTAAAATTTCAGCCCTAAGCAATAAACCATGGCCACTCATTTATACTTGTAGAAAAAGTGAGAAGTTCAAATTCAAGAACGAGTAGAGTGACGAAGCACATACCTTGAAGAATGATGAGTGAAAATGGTGATGAAATTGAAGAATGAAGAGTTGGGGATGATTCTCAGGGGTTAGAGGAGTGGGCACAGTCGTTTCTTTGTTTTGGCAAAATTGGCTGTCTTTATTTTGATGTCAAGTGTTTTAAACATTCTAAGACTTACCTGTAGAGCCGCAATCACGGACTCAGGCATGCGTTTGCAAAGAGAAATAGTTTCTCACACAGACGCGACCATACTCGTGTTTCTGCAATTGCATTGGGTAACAAAAAAGAATGTTCTTCGCTAATACCTTGGTTTTCACGCGATCGCGATTCTCTGTAGTTTTCTACAATTTTCTTCAGCTACTGGTTTTTGGCTGTTCGATCACCCTGACTTGCTCAAATCAACTCCAAAAATTCTAAAACTTGACATATTAAGCTATTCTAAAAAACAAAAAATTCAAAAACAACTAAAAATTTTGAAAAATGATTGATTGCCTCCCACCAAGCGCCGCATTTAATGTTATGGCACGACACGAATCCGCTTTACCACTTTTCTCGCCACTAGGACGATATGAATTAGGCACCTAACTTGGAATCAAGATTGTGACCACGAGCAATGGGGGTGGTAAATAGATGATCAAGCCAAACTCTAATTTCTTCAATTTTCATTTATTGTCTTTATTTTGAGGAATGTCATTTTGAGTTCTTGAATATGCAAATCGTAAAATGTATGACCCTTGTTTTTCTTCTTTGCACTTCCATATGGATTCGCACGGCTCAATTCCTATATCACCATGCAATTCCAAAGTTGAAAAATATTTGGAATGCGACCTCAAGCCTTAAAATTACAATTCTTCCCGGAATTTGACACTCTTTTTCCCCCGGACTAGAGTCAATCTTAACCACATATTCAAATTTTTTTGTTGACTCTAATTCCATTTTTTTTCTTGGCATCACTAAAAAGTATGAAGTCGGTTGACAGATGTTCAATTCTTGATTCCTTAAAATAAAGCTCACTTTCTTCCTCGAAATTTGACCCTTCTTGACCTCTTCCCACACTCTCAATTTGGTGGGCATAGTGAGCCTCAACCAATAATCATATTTGATCTTCCAGAATGCGGATATTATCATCATTTTGAGTCAAAACCTGTTTCAAGTCCTCGAGTGCAAAGTTGCGCTTCTCCTCATTTTCAAGAATAGCCTCCAACATAAGCATCATCCTTTCATTTTGAGCATTTTAGAGGTGTGGTCAAGTGCCAAATAAGGATTTTCGGCTTCAACCTCTAAGGAAGGTTCATGTCTATCATTCACTTCCAAGACTTTTTGGACCTCTAAAGCATCAAGCTATTCTCCCATTTGTAAGTTCAACCTTTCAAGCGCCAAATCGTTTGGACACTATTTTCCAAAAGCTCCTCCAAGGAATTTTGCTCTTTGTTTCCTCCTTTAAATGGGCATTCTAACTTGAGCTTAAACTCTCCATTTTGGCCATGCTCAATTTCTTCCACTTCCATATTCCTATAATTTTCATCACAAAAGTAGAATCATCATAGCGGGGGATCGAGGAAGGGAAGGGCACATAAGAACAATTATCCCAATGGACATTTTGAACACCACACTTATCACATGTAGTCCACCCATGGGTTTGATATTGTGTGCACAATCCGCCTCCGGGAGAATTTAAATAATTTTTTCACGAGTGTGGTCCTCCACAATAAGGACAAGGGTCATCAAAGTATGAACAACTATCATCCAACCAGTTTTCATTACATGATGCCATTTTTCAAAACTAAAAAAATAAATAATAAAACAAATAAGAAGATAAAAAAAGATAAAAAAAATGAATTACACAAATATTCACAGGTTTGGACCAAAGAACATATGCTTACTTCCCAAACAACCTAAATATGCCAAATATTTCCCGGCAACGACGCCAATTTTAATGACCTCCAAATCCACTACTAAAACGTAAATGGCCACGGTCGCATGTAATATAATTTACCCAACTATGAGTCGCGGTCGAATCCCACAGAGAACAATATGTAGGCAATTAGGCGTGTAATATAATTATCACTCATTATGCTAAGCCAAACACTTAGAATGGTTTTGACAAAATATTTATAACTAATATCGAAAATGTAAACTAACCTAGAAAGCAAGTAAAATTATCAATGGCTATAAGTATGGATGCACGGGAAATTACACTCAAGTAACGATCCAACGTATTTCATGATTTTATAAATTTGAGCGAGTTTATATTAATTGGCCTCAGGTAATAATTATATAATAGCTTCATCCAAATACTAACAAGACTTCCTAATTGAATTATACCTAAAACAATTAAGAGATTAAGCATACCCGAATTTGGCTACAAGTAGTTCAATCCTATCCCTAGGTAAAATCCACAAAGTGAGGGTTAAAGCTTCAAATTCTTGTTAATTAATCTTCCCAACCCTAAATTATCTTTCCCAAAATTAATTCGAAGTAAATGGGCGAGTCCCAGGTATAATTGAATTATACCTAAAACAATTAAGAGATTAAGCATACCCGAATATGGCTACAAGTAGTTCAATCCTATCCCTAGGTAAAATATATAAAGTGAGGGTTAAAGCTTCAAGTTCTTGTTAATTAATCTTTCCAACCCTAAATTATCTTTCCCAAAATTAATTCGAAGTAAATGGGCGAGTCCCAGGGTTAGTAAGCAAGTGTGTGTGCAAGAACCCTAACTTCCAAACTTGTATTCTCTATTCAAGAGACTGAAAAATATGCCAAAGATGGTTTTCAATAAGCTAGGTCGTGTATTTGTGGGGTTTTTGGCTGAAAAATGTGAAATTCCAGAAATGCCCAGTATCTACCTAGAAAACATGTTATGCGATCGAATAGAGAGAACCACGATCGCGGTTCAACTTCTATACAGCTTCTCGGTCGCATACAGGAAACCGCAATCACATAGAACATTTGACCAGGCTGACTATTTTTACTTTTACGCGACCACACAGATTAAACCGCGATCGCTCAACTTCACTATCCTAGACTTTTGCGATCGCCTTGAAACAGACCCGTTCACAAAGCATAGTTGACCAGCCTCTGATCAGGCTTTTGTCACGCCCCAAATTCGGGAAGCACGACTGGCGCAGGATCGAGTGGACCTGGTCTAGCATGCATGTTTGATACTTTCTACCCAACTCAACCATGATCAAGAGAAGAAATAATTTCATTATTTAGACAGTAGGAAGATCATGAATACAATACTAAATCATTTCATTAGTTACATCATTGTTAAGTTTCAAAATACACACATTCTTATGATTGACTGGAACAAGAGTTCAATACATAACATAATCCGTTTGGCCTTTCTAGCACCCATATACGACCCACATAGTGTCTACGGAACCTCTAAAGATCCAAAAAAGAGTTATGATAGTGCAAGCAACGAGGCCCCGACTATACCTCAAAACGTGGTAATTATATGAACAAAAGATAAAATACATGACCCCTGGATGAAGTGGGGGCTCACCAAGTCTGCTGGGAAGAGGATGTACTACTATCACTGATCAACACTACCTGCAATAGAACCACCTGGATCCATTTAAAGATGCAGCGCCACCGGAAAAAGGGACATTAGTACTGTCGAATAGTACTAGTATGTAAAACTAAAACACCATCTCAATATAATGAACAATAATATAAGGGGGAAACATTCATGAGTTCAAATAAAGCTTCAAACAATACTAAAACATCAAGTAAGGATCACACAAGTTCTTAAGTCAATGTCCATCTTATTAGGTTAGGGAATCTCCATTTGCCAAATACCATAAATCACAATATCACCGTGTTCTTATACTGAGTCCGATCACGACCCGATCGACCAGGTCATTTTATTTGAGACATCAACCATACCCACAATTTAAATTATCATTTCGAACATAGTCACCACCATATGTGCGGCATTGCGTCCGATCACGACCCAATCGACTAGGCCATCTCATTTGAGACATCAACCTCCCAATCAATCATCTCAATTCATACTCCTTTCCCATCTTTTCAATTCATTGGCACGTGTAGCCTTGATTATAAAATCATTCTTGACACTTGGCCGTATTTCATAATTCCAGTTTCTCTTTTTCACATTCAAACATCATTATCATCAACAACAATAAGGCCTACCATGTAAGGCACTAGTACACATAGGAGCAAACCTGGGAATCCTAAGCACATAGAGGCTTCTCGTACAATTTGGCATAACAACCTTAATTCGATTTCGACATGAGGTCTTAACATTTCTAGCACATATTCCACATTTTAAACACAACCTCACAAGGCAAGATGACATGACAAAAAATTTAGAATAAATACGTAGCATATATCATTCAACACCACACATTATGAATAATCAATTCTGTAATGATCAATTTTGGGACATACACTAATTACATAAACACCGGGGGATTTGATTCTAAAAAGAAGGGGGTTTAGCCAACATACCTTGTTGGAGATCTTTAGTGCTATTAAAACTAGACACTACTCTTACAACTTCAATCTACATCAACATAATTCAATTGGACAAATATTAGTAAAAATTTCCCAGTTTTTGGTCATTTTGGCATTTTATCAAACACCCAGAGTGCATAGCATTCAACTACCTCTAGCAATGGTGTTTCTTCATCCAACAATCCATTCTTCCCATCAACAAGATATAATACAATATCCTTTGACTACTAACTGCCTTCTTTAGCACCATTATAATCATCAATGTGCTCACATCCACCAATTTTCACTAATTAACTCATTACGACATCTCTACAACACCCAATAATCTAGTTTAAGTATTTATTGCTTCCAATCACCATCTCATAAGTGCTAGTACTTATTCCTTGCTCATATATTCACTAAATATCCATGCATGTAGGTTTAAGGGTGAAAGATTACCTCTTGTAGACCAAATATTGAAAGTCAACTTTTGGGGTGTTCTTGAGATTTTGGAGAAATCATATGGAATCCAATACAAAACCTTGTTGTAACTAGTGATTGAGAAGTGGAATCATCATAAAAACACACTTAAAAACTCATCGTAAGTGTGTATTGTAAGCCTTGGCTAGGTGGCTGATGGAGAGAAAAGCCCTTGTCTTAAAATCCTTTTATTTTTCTCTCTCCCCGCTCAGGTATTAATAGGCCCACGTACAGTATTTTTCAATTGGTGATATCCATGTGCTATGAGGCTTTAGCTCAGTGGTTTGCTAAAATCAGGTACAATTATTTTCCACTAGTGCTATCACTGTGCTATAAGGCTTTAGCTCACTGGTTTGCTAAAATTTTCTGCTCCCTTCCTACGCTATAGCTGTGCTATGGGGAGACAACTCACTATATTTTATTTAGTCTTATTGCTTTGAATTAAAAATCCAAGTGTTCCCTATTATTACAACATTCAAATATTAATAAAATAATTATCCCCAATTATTAAAAAAAAATTATCCAAGTAATTCTCATGTGGTGCAGGTCTAAATTAAATTCTATTCTTAAGCTCGAACACAAATTAGCAATAGAAATTCACGGGGCCTTACACATTGGCCTACCTCGCACCACAAACCTCGAATTCTTGGTAAGATTTTATGGGGCCTTACATCCTCCCTCACTTAAGATCATTCATCATCGGATGAAGATCAAGGCTCATTATTAGCATCCTATGCAACTCAGTTTTTCATAACCACACACCAGCAGCCCCAAATTTGACTAACTCCCAAAAGTTCCAAGTATTTTGCCAGAGTTTCCTTTGTAACTAGGCCTATCCATCTGTCATAGAGCCCCCAAAAACACATCCTAAAAACATATACACCATACAATGACGTAACATAACGCATAACAACACCAATAGTGCCTCACATACAATACATTTAGAAAGAAACACTTTTACATTAACTGAACAAGTGATACAAAATCCATAGGCAACAGTTTTTACAAAAAATGTTACATAGCTTATACAAACAAGTAAGGATACTTCTTTTTCATTTTCTATTCATCCTCCCAATTAGTCTCTTCAACCTGCTGGTTCCGCCAAAATACCTTCACGGAGGCAATTTCCTTATTCCTCAACATTCGGACTTGTCTATCAAGAATGGCATATGGAATTTCTTCATATGACAGTTCTTCATTAACTTCAATGGTCTCAACCGGCACAATAGTTGATGGATCTCCAACTACCTTCTTCAACATAGACACATGTAATACCGGGTGCACTAATGACATCTCGGGTGGTAGATCAAACTTGTACGCCACCTGACCAATCCACTGAATGATTTTGTACGGCCCGACATACCTTGGACTCAATTTATCCTTTCTCCCAGACCGCATTATACCCTTCATGGGGGAACCTTCAAGAATACCCAATGATCTTTCTCAAACTCTAAGTCTCTACGACGAACATTTGAATAAGATTTTTGACGACTATTTGCAGTTTTCAACCGCTCCTTTATGATCTTGACCTTCTCTATAGCCTGATGCATGATTTTTGGCCCTATCAGCTCAGCTTCCCCAATCTCGAACCACCGAATAGGAGATCTACATCTCATACCATATAATGCCTCAAAATGGTGCCATCTGAATACTAGCATGGAAGTTGTTGTTAAAAGAAAACTCTATGAGTGGCAACTGATCATCATCTATCCTTGAAGTCAAGAACACAAGCACACAACATGTCCTCAAGCGTATAGTCCACTTTGCTTGCCCGTCGGTCTGTGGATAGAAGGTTGTACTAAGATTCACCTGACTACCCAAACCTAGTTGAAATGTCTTCCAAAAATTAGCCGTGAATTGTTCCCCTTGATCAGAAATGTTAGAAAATGGAGTGCCATGAAACCCAACTATTTCCTTGATATACAACTGAGCATATTGTTCCGCTGTGTCGATAGTGATTTCGTGTGTCGGTCCACAATCACCCAAATTGAGTCAAACTTACGCGGAGTGCGCGGTAGTCCCACCACAAGGTCCATATTAATTATTTCCCACTTCCACATTGGAATTTCTATGTTCTGTGCCAACCCACTGAGCCGTTGGTGTTTAGCCTTTACTAGCTGACAACTCAGACATCTTGCCACAAAGTCCACCGTATTCCTCTTCATCTCATTCCACCAATAGAATTCCTTGAGATCATGATACAAGATTTAATCATAAGGGTGCCCCATTCAGGTGGTCTGACGAGTGTGAGGAGAACTTTCTGGAGCTCAAGACTACCTTGACCACACCTCTAGTTCTGGTTTTGCCTTCAGCATCGGGGTTCTTATATACTTTATTTTGATGCTTCACGGATTGGCATTGGGTGTGTATTGAAGCAAGAGGATAGATTGATTTCTTATGCTTCACGTCAAGTGAAGCCCCATGAGAAGAACTACCAGTGCATGATTTAGAGTTGGCATCCGTTGTTCACGCGCTCAAAATTTGAGGCACTATCTCTATGGCGTGTCTTGTGAGGTATTCACATATGAAAGAAGTCTACAACACTTGTTTAAGCGAATGATCTGAACTTGAGGCAGCAAAGGTGGTTAGAGATACTAAAGGACTATGATATCACCATTCTTTATCATCACAGGAAGGCCAATATGGTGGCCGATGCTTTGAGTAGGAAGGCTGAGAGCATGGGTAGTCTGGATTTTATCCTAGTTGGGAAGAGACCTTGAGCATTAGATGTTCAGGATTTGGCCAATAGGTTTCTGAGGCTAGATGTTTCGGAGCCTAGCTAGGTTCTTGCTTGTGTGGTTTCACATTCTTCCTTATTTGAGCGCATTGAGGTGCATCAATATGATGATACTCACTTGCTTTTCCTTAAGGACATGATGCAATACAGTGATGCCAAGGAAGTTACTATTAGAGATGATGTGGTGTTACGGATGCAGTGTCGGATTTATGTGCCAAATGTAGATGGGTTGCATAAAGTGATTCTTGAGGAGGCCTATAGTGTGGTATTCCATTATTTCGGGTGCCGCGAAGATGTATCAGGATTTGAGACTTCACTATTGATGGAGGGGAATGAAGAAATATATTGTGGGGTATGTGGCTCGGTGTTTGAAGTCAGAAGGTGAAGTATGAGCATCAGAGACCGACTAGATTTCTTCCGAGGCTTGATAGTCAAGTGTGGAAGTGGGAGCGTATCACCATAGATTTTGTTATTGGACTTCCTTGTACCTTGAGGAAATTTGATGCAGTGTGGGTCATTGTGCATAGGCTGACCATGTCTGCTCACTACATTCCATCTATGACAGCCTACTCTTCAGAGCATCTCATTCGGATATATATTGAGGATATTTTTTTTTCTTCATGGTGTGCATGTGTCTATTATCTCCGATAGTGACACGTAGTTCACATCTCATTTTTGGAGGGATGTGCAATGTGAGATTGGTACATAGGTCAAGATGAGTACGACATTTCACCCCTAGACGAACAGATCTACCGCTCACAAAGTTCTCCAATGGAAGGCACTATCATTCTCCGGTTGGATGGTTTGAGCCTGGGGAGGTTAGGGTATTGGGCACTGATTTTGTTCAATATTCTTTGGAGAAGGCGAAGTTGATTCAGGATCATCTTCCTACATCACATTCCAAGTAGAGGAGTTATGCTGATCGGAGGGCTGTTGATGTGGCATTCATGGTAGGTGAGTGGTTTTTTTCTTAGAGTTTCTCCCATGAAGGGTGTGATGAGGTTCGGGAAGAAGGACAAGTTGGGCCCTCATCATATTGGCCCTTTTAGATTCTTCATAGAGTGAGTAAGGTGGCCTAAAGACCTGCATTCCCATCCAGCTTATCAAGATTTCACCCGGTGTTTCATGTTTCCATCCTTTGGAAGTATTATTTTGATCCATCACATGTGTTAGATTTCATCTTAGTGCAATTGCACAAGGATTTTACTTATGTTAAGGAGTCGGAGACTATCTTGGACAGGCAGTTCTGAAATTTTATGTCGAAGAACATTATTTCAGTGAAGGTTCAATGGATAGGTCAACCATTCGAGGAGGTGACTTGAGAGACTGAGCATGATATGTGTATCCTTTATCCTCGCCTTTTTGTCACTTTAGGTATGTCTCTATACTAGTTCGAGGATGAATGTTTGTTTAAGAGGGGGAGAATGTAACAACCTGACCGATCATTTTGTGTATTTTAGCCTAATTTCCCCTAATTGATACTTTACATATCTGTATTTAATATTAAGTGGCTTGACCGGGTGATTGGTCTTGTTTCAGGTGAGTTTTGGATTGATTTGGGACACATAGTCCCTTGATTGGAGGGTTTAGTTGTAAGAGTTGACCGGAGTTTTGACTTTTTTGCAGACGACTCTGAAATTTTGTTTTCACAGCTCCATTAGCTTCGTATGGAAATTTTGGACTTAGGAATATGCTCGGATTTGGATTTGGAGGTCCGTAGGTTGATTTGGTACTTTTTAGCAAAAATTGGAAAGTCGAAGGTTTGGAAAGCTTGTAGGTTTGACCTTAGAGTTGACCGTGTTGTTATCCGGCTCGAATTATTGTTCCGGGAGTTTGTATTGGTCCGTTGTATCATTTCGGACTTGGATGAAAAATTCAAGGTCATTCCGAGGTATTTAGACATGTTCGACGAAAGTTTTGAATTTGGAAAGTTCATTAGCTCATTAGGGTTGAATTGAGATGAGATTCGTAGTTTTGATGTTGTTTGGTGTGATTTAAGGTCTCGAGTTGGTTCGTGTTATGTTTTGGGATTGGTTGATGTGTTTGGATGGGGTCCCAGGGGACTCAGGTGCTTTCAGATGGGTTGCGGGCCGTTTCCTCTTGTTTTGGATTGCTGTCAGCTGATATCTAGTTTTTTTCATCCTGATCGCGACTAAGGAGTAGCATTTGCATATAATAATTTTGGTGGCATGCATTTTGGTCTTTACGGTCGCGAAGTGAGGATCTCTTTCGTGAAGCATGGGAGACTGTTTCTTTCGCATTCGTGTTTGAGGTGCCGCAATCGCGTAGAAGGAAAGACGGGAAGGGTCATCAGGCATTTGTCCTTCACGTTCGCAAGTGAGGCGTCACATTCGAGTGGGGAATGTGTAGTTGTCCATTTCGTTCGCGACTAGTATGTTGCATTCGCGATGACCGATTTGGCAACTGGTTATGTTTGGTCTTCGCGATTGCGAGGGCTTTTCTGCGACCGCGATGAGTATACATGGGCAGACTATTCAATACTCTATTTTGAGGGTTTTGGTTATTTCATCACATATTGAGTTAG
Organism: Nicotiana knightiana; assembly: GCA_005239525.1. Lineage (NCBI taxonomy): Eukaryota > Viridiplantae > Streptophyta > Magnoliopsida > Solanales > Solanaceae > Nicotiana > Nicotiana knightiana. The sequence continues at coordinate 79,993 of ML439236.1, forward strand.
AGAGCTCGCTTTTGGGTGATTTTGGAGAGAATTTTCACGATTTGAATTGGAGTAAGTATTTTTGACTCAGATTTGTTTATATTTCATGATTCCAACATCGATTTTAATGTCTGACTAATTATTTGAATTGGAAAAATTGAGGATCTTAGTAGAAACTTCTCTAAAATATAGGTTCATGACTTGAAGGCCGATTTGAGATCAGAATCAGATGATTTTGGTATGGTTGGACTCTTATTGGAATGCGTGTTCGGAATTTCCGAATTTTGTTAAGTTCTGAGGTGCAAGCCCAGGGTTGACTTTTTAATTTTAGTTAAAGATCAAATCTTTATTATTGAGAATTGTATTCTATGGCTATTATTTAGCTTGTTTGAGTTAAGTATCATGTCTAACCTTGTGTGGGGGAATGCCTCTTAGGTTCTAGCCCTATTTCGTTGACTTTTATGGTGTGAAAAGTAACATGTACATGAGGTGACGAGCGCGTAGATGGGTACTATTTGTGGCTTTTATCGGATTAGACTGTAGGCTATTAATATGTCTTTATGTGATAGTGAACTTTATATAGAACATGTTGAAATAATTTTATGACAAGTTGATCATACTCATTACGTTGATAGCCATAATCATGTTTTATTTATTTGAACACCCCTACACTATTATAATTATTTGCTATGTCCTTGTGCACTATTGTCAGAAGTTGTGAGATTATATTTTGATGTGACTAGGTATCATTGTTGTGATATTGTGCCACTTGGTATTGTTGTTTGTGGTATCGTGGCACTTGTAGACATGTTGAGTGGATTGATTGGGGGTGCCAACACGAGGTTTTGGCATGCAATTTTGTATATTGTTACGCGCGTAGGGCGAAATAAGGGTGGCATTATATCGAGCTACCCACGTGGTGAAATAAGGGTGGCTATATGCGCATGTGACGAAATAAAGGTGGCATATCATATTTATGTGCCCATGCAGTATAATAAAGGTGGAATTTCGATGATGTTATGTGATATTTTGGGGGTGTCCTCATTATTGTTCTTATTGTGTTGAGATGGGGTTATTATTCTTATTTCATAATAGTTTCTGAAAAAACTTACGTTGGGCACTTACCTGAGTTAATGGCGGTAATTGACATTTCATCAGATGCTTTATTTTTATTTGATGTTTTGTGATTAAAAAAATGGGTTTAACTACATTGAGTTGTTATTAGATGTTCTAAAGGGGTTGTGATTACTATTTTATGTTATATTTCAATAATCAGATTTCTTCGATATATTTATTGCACATGTTTGTCTAGTGAGTGTAAAACGACTTAAACCTAGTTACTACTCCGCCGAGGTTAGTCTTGATGCTTGCATGATCCGACCACAAGCCTCTGAGCCAGCTTATTATTTTATTTCTACTGTTTATGCATTTCAAACAGTACTGTATTTTTGAGATTGATCTCATGTATCCAGCTAGAGCTTGTGAATCTGTACCACCTAGTTATGGGATATTATTTTGAGTATTTTCTGCTTTGGCATGTATTATTATTATTTTCGAATTTATGTTAAACTTCCTTTTTGTTATTTCATGCTTTAATTGTCCTAAATAATGTTGAGTGACCGCCTTACTTAGTTTGGAGACAAGGTACCAACACGACTCCTAAGGAGGGAGTTTTGGTCGTGACAATTAAAGATTGAAAATTTATTTTTTTAGAATTGATTCAAATGATGTTGTATAACATTATTAAGTATTATTTGGCTAGCTTCAGGCCGGTTGGAGGTGATTCCTAAAGGGAAGGCAATTTTGGAAGGTTGATTTGGCTTGTTAAGATAGGTATCTAGCCTAATCTTATTGTGAGAGAATAATCCTTTGGATTTAACCTTATGTTTCTAATTAAAACGTGTGGGAAGCGATGTACATGCGAGGTGACGAGCCTATATGTGGGTGATATGTTTGATTCATGACCAGATTAGACTTTAGGCTTCTATTATGCCTTCTTTGGATTGTGTTATTTCTATGATTCATGTTTATTATTATTATGACTACATGGGCTTATACTTTCATGCTAGCGGTCATGTTTAGGATTTCTATCTCTTATTTGGCCAAGATGAGCTATTTTTAAAATTACGGTTATACTTGATATAGATGTATTCATGTTCACATATCATGCACATATCAACACTTCATTATTATTATGTCCTTGTGCACCTTATTGATCAATTGGTAGCATATGGATCTTTGATGATGAAATGTTATTTTCGATTGTTATGATTATGGAAAAATTTGAAATATTGAGTTGATTGATTTGGAAGTGGCATAAGGTTTACGTCGTGCGGTCATTGTGGTATTGTTGATGTTGTGGAAAGAGATCTTTGCCGTGTGATTATGATTATATTGTTACTGTTTTTGCAAGCATATTAGACTGTGCAGCGTGTGGCGTTCGATCCATCCCTTTAGGGTCTCCCTCTCATATTTCTCTCTTGATGGCGTGCATACAAACTGTGATAAATGTATAGATGTTGGTCGATTCTGATATAACATCTGATAATAGTGAGTTGTGACCATAAAGGTGGAAGCTTTGACCATTCAAGTGAATCCTTTGTTCCTTGTTATGCATTCTATATGTTGTCCATGCTGAATTCAAACCTGTTACTTGATGAATCTAGTATATGTTGATGACTTGTTAGTCAATTGAATTATCCTTGTTGAGTTGATATCTCTTGATATGATATTTGATGATATTGCATTTTTGTTATATTCTCATCGCGAGTTGCTTTAAACTGCACATGTTTATTTGATTAGTGAGTATCGTGAGTTGAACCTCATCACTACTTTACCGAGTTAGTCTGGATACTTACTAAGTGCACTTTGTCTTTTACTTATACTACACTTGCATATTTTTGTTCAGATTTGGTCATTGGTAGCAGTGGACTTTAGGAGTGAGCCTTGTAGCTTACAGAAATGATTCAATGTAGTGATGCATGATCCACAAACCCTTGGATTCCCTTTCCCCTATCTTTCGTATTGTTACCTATACAATCAAATACTATTGGATTACCGAGATATTATCTTGTATTCAGTTTTAGAGCTCATGACTCCGCACTACTAGATTTTGGAGATTTGATGTTGTAGTTATCACGACCCCAAATCTAAGCCAGTCGTGATGGAGCCTATCGTGGAACTAGGCCAGCCAAAACTACACTCAAATCGTAATAAGCTTCCATTTACATTTTTACTAAACTGATAACCCATAAAGGTTTCTTTTAAACATTTTTAAAACAGTTAAAGCTATACCGAATATTAAATACAACCCCCGAGGTACCGGGGTGGCTGGTAATGAGCATCTACATAAAATATGCAACTAAAAAGAAAATAATAAACTCTATAATAGTAAGTAGGGGAGAGAGCAGGACTGCGGACGCGTGCAGCTACCTCGTAAAATCTCCAAGAAGATCTCTGGAACAGATACATAACTCACTCTGCCCTAACACCTGGATCTGCACACAAGGTGCAGGGAGTAATGTGAGTACGCCAACTCAGTAGTAATGAAAATAAATTAGGTCAGAGCAGTAAGAAACACATAAATCAAATCATCATTTCACAATAAACACAGCCTTTCTTTCCAATAATGTATACGTTAAATCATCATGCTTAAAAGTCGATTATAGTAAAATCATTTGAAAATATACTTTCCAATAGTTTCAACATAACTTTCAAGAATTTTAGTGTAAAAATGATAAAATTCATAAAAATCCCCTCAGGCAAAACATATTTCATAAGTTCAGAGTGGAAGTGGTAAAATCATAAGTAGCCCCTCGGGCAAAAACATGTATCAGAACCTGCCCCTCGGGCATGCTCCACAGTCACACATAATCATCCCCTCGGGCATACCTCACAGTCACTCATAATCAGCCTCTCGGGCATGCCTCACAGTCACTCAAGCCTCCCAATCACTCGGCACTCGCACTCAGTAGGTACCTTCGCTCACTGGGGGTGTGTAAAGACTCCGGAGGGGCTCCTTCAGCCCAAGCACTAAGATCAAGCCACCTTGTGGCATATCATATCCTCACAAACAGGCCCTCGGCCTCACTCTGTCAGAAACTCTCAAAAGCCCCTCGGGCGTATCAGTAAAATGGGGTACTCGACCCAAAACATAATTTATATCTCAAAATAATGTAAGTAAAGCTGAGTTTCGAAATCAGTTAATCATAACATGACTGAATGTAAATCATAAATCAACACAGTGAGGAAAATAGCAGTAAAAAGCCTCCAAGGGGTCTAAACAACTCGGCATGAGGCCCCAAACATTGCTTATAGCCCAAATATAGAAATAGTTTTAGAACACAATTTAACATATGATTTAGAGTAAAATACGCAACTTAATAGTCGCCGCAGAGAGGACCAAGTCAAATCCAAAAATCAGTGCATGCCACATACTCGTCATCCAACATGTGAGCTATTCTAAAAACAATGAGAAATACGAAGTCGGGGTTCCATATCCTTAGGACAAGATTTATGGCCATTACTTACCTCCACCCGGGCCAAAAATACTAATCCGCGATGCTCTTGCCCCTCGAATCGGCTCCCGATTTCTCCGAATCTAACCAAAACAGGATTAACATCATCAATATACGTTAAAGAAACAAAACCCAATCGAAAACTATCAATTTAGACACAATTCCCGAAATTTTCCAAATCCAGCCCCCGGGCCCACATCTCGGAATCCGTTAAAAATTAGATCACAAGAATCCTTATCCTCCCACGAGCACGTACATACCAATAACATCAAAACCAGACCAAAATTGCCAACTCAAATCACCAAAAGAAATTTCCAATTTTTTCCCAAATTTTCTACTCAATTCCTCGAATTGCATGGTGAAAATCAAGACAAATTCATGAAATTAAACCAAAAAAGATTGAAGAAAACTTACCACACGAATCCCACTGACAATCTCGTCCAAAATCTCCTTCCCTGAGCTCTCAAATTGAATAATGAGTTATGACCAAGAACCCCCAAAATTAGAACTTAAAATATCTGGCCAGACTTTTACTCTGTGTGATCGCAGAAAAATGCACGCGATCGTGAATAACAAAATGCTGCCCAACCAAACTAACCCTATGCGATCACAAAAACACCTATGCGATCGCGTAAGACAACTCCTCACAAAAATGCGATCGCGACCAGCTCTATGTGATCGCATAGAGAAATTCCATCACCTCACTGCCACACGTGCCCACACTGTGCGATCGCAACAAGTCTCACGCGACCGCACTGTTCTGCCTCCTCCCACTACGCGATCGTGGACCATTAGTTGCGATCGCATAACACAATTTCTGCTGCCTCACCAACCAACCCCATGCGATCGTAGCCTCACCATTGCGATCGCATACAAGGAAACCAGACCAAGAAAATACAGCACCCTATGCGATCGTAACCTCACCATTGCGATCGCATACAAGGAAACCAGACCAAGAAAATGCACGCGATCGCGAATAACAAAATGCTGCCCAACCAAACTAACCCTATGCGATAACAAAAACACCTATGCGATCGCGTAAGACAACTCCTCACAAAAATGCGATCGCGACCAGCTCTATGTGATCGCATAGAGCAATTCCATCACCTCACTGCCACACACGCCCACACTGTGCGATCACAACAAGTCTCAGGCGACCGCACTGTTCTGCCTCCTCCCACTACGCGATCGTGGACCATTAGTTGCGATCGCATAACACAATTTGTGCTGCCTCACCAACCAACCCTATGCGATCGTAGCCTCACCATTGCGATCGCATACAAGGAAACCAGACCAAGAAAATACAGCAGCAAAAACAGTCCTTTTAAGGCCAAACACACTCCGTTAACCACCCGAAACACACCCGAGGCCCTTGGGAGGTCAACCAAACCTATCAACACACCCCATAACATCATTCAAACTTAGTCGAGCCTTCGAAACACAAAAAATAACGCAAAAACACCAAAATCACATCAAATCCAAGGCTATGAACTTTGAAATTTGTAAATTGCGCCAAGGACATCGAAACCATCCAAAACAGGTCCGATTAACCTGAAATATTGCACACATATCCAAAATGACATTACGAACCTTCTCCAACTTCCGAAATTCCATTCCGACCCCGATAGCCTATTTTCCACTACCGACCGGAAATCGCCAAAAGCTAACTTTCACCAATTCAATCCTAATTCTACATTGGACATCAAAACTTCATTCCGAACACACTCCTAAGTCCCAAATCACCTAACGAAGATATCCAAACCACAAAATCTACATGCCGAGGTTGTTTACCAATAAGTCAACTCCCAGTTAACTTTTTCAACTATTAAGTTAATTTAAGAGACTAAGTGTCTCAGTTCTCATCATGACCACTCCGAACCCGAACCAACCGACCCAACACAACATATATGAAGCTGAAATGGGGGAAACAGGGCTAAACTCTCGGAATGACCGGCCGGGTCGTTACATCCTCCCCCGCTTAAACATACGTTCGTCCTCGAACGTGCCAAGAATTGTTCTCCCACACCATCAAAATGCCACGTAGCCTACCATGCATATACCCGGGGGTGATCCCACGTCACCCTATCCCATATAGATCCAATAGCACAACACTGTTGAAATTTCGAAATCCAATCATGACCCATAAACCTTAGAACCAAATTCCCACTTCTGAAATAATATACAAGATCAAAATTCCATAACTATAAACTGAACAAGTCTGAACATGCTGAATCAAGCCATATACGCACCCCAGATGAAATCACATAATACACCGCATGACTCAAACATCCAGAGCGATAAATCCTAATCACAATAGCTGCTCAAAACAACCCAATGCCGGTACATAACCTCTTATCAAGAAATGCCTTGCTCTAACACTTTCATATACTTCCGATGAGGAAAGAAACACATTGAAACTAACAACCATTCGTCTGATCAGTCAGACATGACGCTCCCCCTTCCCAAACAGGAATTATAGCAGATTTCTAAGCCGGCTCCCGATATTTATCCTTCCAACTATGCTGTAGAAAATTCTGAAAATATTCATTCTAGTTCCAATGACCTCTTCTCATCCATCACGACCACTCTGATGACATGACACATCGATACAATTCGAAGCCAAAAGCTGTGCAACTCATGCACTTAATAACAACATCACAATGTAATCAAATTATATAAAAGATTCACACGAGAGGACTATCCTGCCATTAACAATTACCATCACAACATCATTCTAAAGACCTAGCACACAGTAAAAATCAAAACACACGAATCCAATACCAAAGGTCATACCCTTACATAACTCCGCTACACTGCGCGATCTCATCCAAACACTGGTCCACTTGAAATATTTCAAGACACCTTGCTCAAAATCAATAACCATCCGAAATTCGACATCAAGTACTCAGAGTGAATTTCCATAACCACGGGGAAACCGGACGATACCATGCAACACGAATCAAAAGGTAAATAACCAACACGTCTCAATCCCGCAACACCCAATTACTTACCTTACTCAAATCTAGCTATAAAGCCCAATTAGAACCGCACCATACGTGCATATAACCAATAACCACAACTCCTCGCACCGGAGGGTAACTCATAGATCACTCTAGAACATGAATAAACTCAATCACAATCGAATGGTACATTCCTCAAATAATAGAAATTTGGAGCCAACAATTCTAACCCAGTGCAGAACACACACCCATATTAGCGTATCAATAACCCTAAATTAACTCTGGTCACCCACAATAGATAGATAACTTACTGAAAAGTTCACAATGGTAGAATCATGCTACATACTAACATCCGACTAGCTCTGCTCGCATCTTCACAGTTCACTACCACAAAATAGCCTGTTTATGAGAACTCTCAGTCTCAAAGTCCATGAAGCGCACAAATCACTATATCTGATCTCAACTCAACCGCTCGAATATATGAAACATCCCAAATACTCAATCATTCCACGAGGGATACCCCTATAATTCTTCCGTGTTACCAAGCAACTTTGAATATCAACAGTCGAATCCAACAAAAGAGCGTCGAAGTACCAATGAAGTACTCTTAACTCCACACATGACCTTTCTTAAATGTATACCCTAAGCAAGCCACCCAACATTGCTATCATCTACCTAGTCGTCTGGAACTGCCAATGTTGTCTAAGAAATTTGTTTTGACCTTCCTTCCAGAACTGAACCGTGAGATCACATAAGCAAATCTCAACTCTACCCACAGATCGCATATGCCATGCCATCCTAGGGCAATTATGGGAGCTTCATGATCCCTTCCGAGCCACAAGCAAGTACGCACCCAACTAGCCAAGAACTTCCATTTGATCCCATTTAGAAGTAAAATCACTATACATCACCTGCACCTCACGCCAGAAGAAAATATGCATCTTTAACCGTGGTGGAAACCATCAGGAACTATCCGAAATCCCATTTTTGCAACACCAAACCGTTAGGACTGAATCCTTCTAACTCAACCAAGTTACGTAGGCCACCAAAAATCCAAGAGCATTGCTAAGAAACACCTACAAAAACTAATTACCTCATGAACACCCAAAGAACTAACCGTATCCCTTGCCATGCCGATCTGACCTACTACCAAGTTGTCCTATTTATCTAAGTTTCTTCTGACTTACCTTCAAATTGATACTTCTCCTTGGCGTAATACCACAATTCTCAACCCATACTCACCTCACAAGACCCCAAGCATAACACCATACCGCCTAAGGCTCGTAAGCTGCTGAATATTCTCTCGAATATCCCCAAAAGTACCACATTCAAAATACTTACCCTGAAGAGACTTCCTGTGATCTAAAGCCATTACCTTCACCTAATTGATACCGATATGTAGAACCCATGAGGATGTAGAAATGCTACAAGTCCTGACACCCTCCAACGTAAATATCAATTACACCAACCTATTAGACAGAATCGACTTGACCCGTTTGTACACTAACATACTAGGAAAGTAATACACTCACTTGAAGCCACAAGCAAGTTCATGCACTGCACACACTACACCTTTTATAATTACTACTCAATCATTCAATAGAACGCATTTACCCAATGGAGTACATTACAACCTATATCGAAGAAATTTCCATTACTCGCGTCATTCCCAGACCCCACATCTGCAGGTCATAACTGATTTACCAATATACCTCGAACTGAAACCAACATAACAAATAATCGTGTAATCAACTTATCATTAATAAACTCCCCCATTTGGCTTAAAGCCAACGATCAAGACAACCAATAACTGACAACGTCCATAATAACACAACCCGTCTAACAACTCAAGTCATCTGCGTATCTCGCATTCACCATTGTAATAGTCATGCCAACTTCCACAAGCGATATAAACTCAAATTACAACATATATCATTTACTGGTAGAAAAGAACTTACTACTGAACAACATAAGGATCACACACCCCAGGACAACCCGCAAGAGATACCCCTGCCCGCTTAGCCTCAAACTGCTATCTCTCTATACACTTCTAAAGGCCATAACTATCACGCTCGCTACACCTTTCTGCATCAAAACATAAACAACGCCTACCCTCGAGGCATCACAATACGCGGTAAGAACCTGAAGCTGATGGAAGAACTAACACTGGAGCGGTGGTCAAAGAAATCTTGAGCTTCTGGAAGCTCTACCCACACACGTCTGACCACATGGATACCCTCACTGGACACCACATGTCCCAAGAATGCTACTGAACCGAGCCAAAATTCACACTCGGAGAACTTTGCATAGAGCCTTTCCTCCATGAATCGTTATAATGCCATCTTCAAATACTGAGTATGCTACTCCTGGCTACACTTATATTCTAGGACGCCATCAACGAATACAATAACAAGGAGTAATAATACGGTTGGAATACACCGTTAATCAAATACATGAACGCTACTGGGGCGATGATCAGCCCAAAACACATCACCAGGAACTCATAACCCAATAGAAAGATCCGCTTCACTCCACAACTAAACAACATGAGGGGTCAACACACTCACAACTTGAAGCCATATGGAAACTCGAGACAGAAGTCGACCACTCACTAGTTCTTGCTACATATCCGTCCCACCCCTTTTGTCACAATCAAACAATATGAACACATCTCGCTCTCAATCATACTCACCACATAGACATCCAGTCACAAAGTCCCATCAATAAGGACACCAACGGACATATAAGTCCCCAAATGCACGGCTCACACAATCGAAATCTTAGCACTCAAGCCACAGAATGAATCCGGCCTCAAGTCCTCCAGACTGGCCCATTACCAACATGCCAAAATCACATCTCATCCATGGAAGTGAAAAAGTCGTCGATGCATAGCTGATACCAAGCGCTCTCGGGTGCATTCAAATGCATGGAAGGAATTCAAGAGTTACGCTCTTGGCTGAATAAAATGGATTCACACGACAAGAATTCAAGAATGTGAGATTTTCCTAAGGGTTTTGCAGCCTCTCGAAGATAAATACAGACATCTCCGTACTGATTCACAAGACTCTACTAAACCTACTCATGACCGGTGAGTCCTATGTAACCTAGCGCTCTGATACCAACTTGTCACGACCCCAAATCCAAGCCAGTCGTGATGGCGCCTATCGTGGAACTAGGCCAGCCAAAACTACACTCAAATCGGAATAAGCTTCCATTTACATATTTACTAAACTGATAACCCGTAAAGGTTTCTTTTAAACATTTTAACAACAGTTAAAGCTATATCGAATATTAAATACAAACCCCGAGATCCCGGTGTCACCGATCATGAGCATCTACATAAAATATACAACTAAAAAGAAAAGAATAAACTCTATAATAGTAAGCAGGAGAGAGAGCAGGACTGCGGACGTGTACAGCTACCTCGCAAAATCTCCGAGAAGATCTCTAGAACAGATACACAACTCACTCTTCCCTAACACTTGGATCTGCACACAAGGTGCAAGGAGTAATATGAGTACGCTAACTCAGTAGTAATGAAAATAAATCAGCTCAGAGCAGTAAGAAACACATAAATCAAATCATCATTTCACAATAAGCACAACCTTTCTTTCCAACAATGTATGCGTTAAATCATCATGCTTAAAAGCCGATTACAGTAAAATCATTTGGAAATATACTTGCCAATAGTTTCAACATAACTTTCAAGAAGTTTAGTGTAAAAATGATAAAAGTGATAAAAAGCCCCTCGGGCAAAACATATTTCATAAGTTCAGAGTGAAAGTGGTAAAATCATAAGTAGACCCTCGGGCAAAAACATGTATCATAATCAGCCCCTCGAGCATGCCTCACAGTCACTCATAATCATCCCCTCGGGCATACCTCATAGTCACTCATAATCAGCCGCTCGGGCATACCTCACAGTCACTCAAGCCTCCCAATCACTCATCACTCGGCACTCGCACTCAGTAGGTACCTGCACTCACTAGGGGTGTGTACAGACTTCAGAGGGGCTCCTTCATCCCAAGCGCTAATATCAAGCCACCTTGTGGCATATCATATCCTCACAATCAGGCCCTTGGCCTCACTCAGTCAGAAACTCTCAAAAGCCCCTCGGGCGTATCAGTAAAACGGGGTACTCGACCCAAAACATCATTTTATATCTCAAAATAGTGTAAGTAAAGCTGAGTTTCAAAATATTTAAACATAACATGACTGAGTGTAAATCATAAATCAACACAGTGAAGAAAACAGCAGTAAAAATCCCCCAAGGGATTTAAACAAGTCGGCACGAGGCCCCAAACATGGCTTATAGCCCAAATATAAAAATAGTTTTAGAATGCAATTGAACATATGATTTAGAGTAAAATACACAACTCAATAGTTTTCGCAAAGAGGGCCAAGTCCAATCCAAAAATCAGTGCACGCCACATACTCGTCATCCGATATGTGCGCCATTCTAAAAACAATGAGAAATATGAAGTCCGGGGTTTCATACCCTCAGGACAAGATTTATAGCCATTACTTACCTCCACCCGGGCCAAAAATACGAATCCGCGATGCTCTTGACCCTCGAATCGGCTCCCGATTGCTCCAAATCTATCCAAAACCGGATTAACAATCAATATACGCTAAAGGAACAAACCCCAATCGAAAACTATCAATTTTGACATAATTTCAGAAATTTCCCAAATTAGGCACCCATGCCTACGTCTCGGAATCCGATAAAAATTACATCACAAGAATCCTTATCCTCCCACGGGTCCGTACATACCAAGAACATCATAATCGGACCACAATTTCCTACTCAAATCACCAAAAGAAATTTCCAAATTTTTCCTCCCATTTTCCCCAAATTTTCTACTTAATTCCTCAAATTGCATAGTGAAAATAAAGACAAATTCATGAAATTAAACCAAAAATGATTGAAGAACACGTACCAAAAGAATCCCACTGAAAATCTCGTCCAAAATCTCCTTCCCCCGAGCTCTCAAATGGCAAAATGCGTTACGACCAAGAACCCCCACAATTAGAACTTAAACTGTCTGCCCAGAATTTTACTCTGTGCGATCACGGAAAAGGCACGTGATCGCGAAGAACAAAATGCTGCCCAACCAAACTAACCATATGCGATCGCGTAAGACAAGTCCTCAAAGCAACGCGATCGCGACCATTTCTATGCAATCGCATAGAGCAATTCCATCACCTCACTTCCACAAGCACCCACACTGTGCGATCGCAACAAGCCTCACGTGACCGCAATGTTCTGCCTCCTCCCATTACGCGATCACAGATCATTAATTGCGATCGCATAATACAATTTCAGTTGCCTCACCAACCAACCCTTTGCGATCGCAGCCTCACCATTGCGATCGCATACAAGGAAACCATACCAAGAAAATACAACAACAGAAGCAGTCCTTTTAAGGCCAAACACACTCCGTTAACCACCCGAAACACACCCGAGGCCCCCTGGACCTCAACCAAACCTACCAACACACCCCATAACATCATCCAATCTTAGTCGAGCCTTCGAATCGCCAAAAACTAACTTTCGCCAATTCAAGCCTAATTCTACACCGGACATCAAAACTTCATTCCGAACACACTCCTAAGTCCCAAATCACCTAACGAAGTTCTCTGAACTATAAAATCTACATGCCGAGGTCATTTATCAATAATTTGAACTATTAAGCTAATGAGAGACTAAGTGTCTCAGTTCTCACCACGACCACTCGGAACCCGAACCAACTGACCCAACACAACATAAATGAAGTTGAAATAGGGGAAATGGGGCTGAACTCTCGCAACGACCGGCCGGGTCGTTACTGTAGTATCTATATATTATCGATTGTTAATGATTTATTCTGTTGTATATGCTATTTCAGTTATGTTATATGTTGTTTTTTTATTGGATATTGCATGTTGGCTTACCTAGTCTTGGAGGTTAGGTGTTATCGTGACCTATAGTGAGGTTTTAGGTCGTGGCAACTGGTACGTGAAGGTGTAACTCTCGGGCCCCTCTCTAGGTCCTCACTTACTTTACATATTTCTGGATGAAGTGCGGAATGTGACGCGCGGACAATGTATATATTTTTCAAATGGTTTTCGTGGTTAATTGGTTTTCATGCATATGGTTTGGGTGCATCATATCGGTTGGTTCGCTTAAGTTAGATAGTGTGTCGTGTGTCGGTCATGTTGATTTAGGTCCTGACAGACTTGGTGTCCGAGCACTAGGTTTAAGTCGAGTCCTAGGAAGTCTATGGAGCCGTGTCAAGTAAAGTATCTCTTATCACTGTGTCATCTGCCACACTTATATCATGGAGGCTACAAAGACATTTAGGAAGTTTAATTTTCTTCTTACTCTATATCATGTGTTTCTTCCTAAAATGAGAGGCACGATTCTCGACTGTATTGATTATATAATGTGGTAAATAGAGAAGTGACAAGAATAAAGCTCAAGGTTCAAGTTATGATACAAGTTGCTTGGGAAGGAATTTGATAGTATTGTACTGTCAAAAATGAAACAGTATGTTAAGGTCGAGAATAAAGTGAAATTGATATAGTAAATATGTAAAACTGTGTTGAGCAAGAAATATCAATCGGATACCATGTACACATGGAGGAACTACAAGATGGTGATATTAGTTGGTACTTTAGAATGGTGTCAAGGCTTTTGCAGGATTGTACTAAAGGATGTGAATAAGTGTACCTCTATAGAGTAAGGCCCTAGATTTCAACTTAAGTTGTTTGTAATATATCAGAATGAATGTTCACTATGATAGTCACCATTAATTTGCAATACGACATAGATAAGGAAACACCAAGGTCCTAAGATAAATTGAAAGGTTTCACCATAAATTGTTATGATGAGATAACCGGGAATGAAAACTTAGTTAGAGAATGTGAATCAGCCAACTCATAGAGAGCAATATATGACTACGAGGATAAAGATGTAGGTGTGATAGAGTCAAGAGTGACCAAGCGCCTTCTAGGAAAGGGATGGGAGAAAACATTCTTGATCATCCGGCAAGGGAACAAGGCAAGACGAGAGAGATGGCCCTCAATCTTTGTAACGACCCAAAAATCCCACGCAGTTGTGATGGCACTTAAACCTAACATTCTAGGTAAGTCAAACAATGAATATTACAACTCGAGTGAAAGATCATCAATATCAATGAAAATAGTTGAATTCTATGTAACATCCTATGGATTGGTAGTACAAATCATAAGCCCCTAAGATTTGGATTACAAAGCTACAACAAAGAAATAAATACAACATCTATTTTTAATATACATGAACATAAGTACAACTCCTAAACTACCAAGAACAACTGGTATTTATATCAAGAATATAGGTACATCTTCAATGCCAACCTTTGTTATCCACAACAACTCAGCCTCCAAGATTTGCACGCAAGGTGCAGAAGTGTAGTATGAGTACAACCAATACCATATACTCAGTAAGTATCCTGACTAACCTCGGTGAAGTAGTGACGAGCTCTCATGTCAAGGGTACTCACTTACATAACATTTACAACTTAATAACGTATACATATACCCAACAACATCATCGAATTTAAGCATGAAATACATGTACCACAAATCAGTGAACATAGAGAATATGTGTCCAAGCCTCTTAACAGTTCAGCATATAAAGAAGCAATGCATTTTATATCAGATAACACGTCAACACTTGCATATAGAGAAGCTATGCACAAGCATTATGCTAGTTTAACAACTAAGCATGTAGAGAAGATAAGAGTCTAATATTAGTAAATCATAAAAGCTTGCATTTGGAGAAGATATGCATGAAGTATAAACTAATCTTTCAATAGATGAATATAGAGATGGTATTAATGACTAAACAAGTTTGGTTACACAAACTAACATATACAGAATATATGTATCGTGAATCATTTTATCAAGTAACCAACATATAGAGAAGATATGCATATGAGACATGTATATATTTCGGAGCTAGCACATAGAAAAGATACAAGTAAAATTCATGTATACACTCAAGGAGTTTGCAAATGTAGAAGATACAAAAACTCCAACGACTTGCCAGTTTTCATAATTCGTATGTACGTCATCAAGGAGAAACATGAGAGGATGCTGCTAGGCGGATGTATCCTTATCCGCACGCTGTAGGGACAACTCACATGCCATAATCGTAACAACCTCATGGAAAACTTACGTGACACAATAACTCAACCCGCACGGACCACTCACGTGCAGTCAATCCAGTCTATCACATAGAAAGCATATGTATATGAATAACAAATAGAAAATCACTTACTCATTGACTAAGAAACAACATGCTAAGGTGTATGCTTGGGTGAAGTATACAACTGCAGCTCAGATCAGGCGTATTTGTAGCATAATTCATGGAGTTCACATAGTCATGCAAACATATAAAACATGATAGCAAGAAGCACAATATCAAAATCAAGGCATAGTACAACCTAAAGACTACTTCTGTCATGAATAATATATAGCACCCGCATATACGCTCGTCAACGTCCATATACGTTATTTCTTAGACATGTTAATTAAGTAAACAAAGTATTATTCTAAGGGTAATTCCATCAACAAGATAAGGCAAGATATTTACCTTATCTGGGCTAGTTCAACCACAAATCGCGAATAAAATCTCGCTCTAGATCTCAAATCATGCAAATCCAAGCCACTCTTCAGCCAATGAAGTTAAAAATGATATAGGAAGCGATTCCAATTGATAAAACTTTGATATTTGAAGAATTCCCAAAATGTCAACTCGGTCTCGTGTGCCCGAAATCTGGACCAACACCATCCCGTTGACCCATAACTTGCCAAGTCCAAAAATATTATTAGATTCCAAAATTGAGTCTAAATAAACACCAAATACGAAAAAATTCACTCACTTAAATTATAGAGAAACAATTTTCCTTCAAAATTCAATGATTATAGTCTATAAATCCATGTGCATTCAAGACATATAGAAAAATCCAAATCGATGTTACTTACGCACAAAGTAGTAGTGGAAATCTCCTCAAAAGTCTCCTATGACCGTGCTCCAAATCTTAAAATAACAAAAAATAAGCTAACCCTTCATAATATGAGCTTTGTCATGTCCATCACATTTGCGACCACAAGATCCGCATTATAACGGCTCAGCCAATCATTTTGTGTATTTAAGCCTCATTCGATGATTTCTGTATGCTTCTTTGTTGTCTTGTGACTTGTGAGGATGGTTAGTTTGGTTTCAGGGAAAGTTTTGGAGTTAAGTGAAATACATAGTTCCAATGTTGGAAGCTAAAGTTGCATGAGATTACCAAAGTTTGACTTATGTGTAAACAACATTTAAATGATGTTTTGATAATTTTAATAGGTTCATATCATAATTTTGGACTTACGCGTATGTCCGAATTTAGATTTGGAGGTTCCTATGTTGTTATTGGCTCTAGTTGGCAAACATTGGAAATTCGAAGGGTTGGAAGATTCATAGGTTAGACCGGGAGTTGACTTTGAGGTTAACGGGTTGGATTGTTGTTTCAAGAGTTAAAATAAATTTATGTAATTTGGGACTTTTGTGAAAATTTTGAGGTCATTCCGAGTTGGTTAGATATGGTTCAACATGAGTTTTGAAAGGTGAAACTTGATTAGTCATTAAGCTTGAGTTGCCCGTCGATTCTTTGTCTTGATTTTATTCATTGTATTTTGAGGATTTGGACAAGATTGGTTAAGGTATTGGGACTTGTTGGTATGATTGGGTGGGGTTTGGGGCGGGGGGCTCGGTGTGTTTTGGTGTGGTTTCGAACCATTTTCATGAGTTTTGGACATCCGATTTTTGCTGGTGTCTGATGTCATTCGTGTTCGCGTGAGAGAATTTCATTCGCGATGAAGAAATTGGGAGCTGGGAGTTTGTTCTTTGTGTTCATGGAGGGGAAACTGCGTTCCTGTAGAAGAAAGTAGTGTTGGGAAGCAGCCCTTCGCGTTCACAAGGCTCTTGGGTGCATTCACGAAGGGGAAGGATCTTTAGGCCTTCGCATTCAAGAGACCCCTCTTGAGTTCAAAAAAGAGGTTATTCAGGGCAGTGATTTTTGTGCTTCGCGAACCGAGGCACATGCGCATTTGCTAAGGGTATAACTGGGCAGTGTTGTAAGATGTTATTTTTGTGACTTTGATCTTATTTTATCATATTTTGAGATTCGAAGCTAGGATCAACATGACTTTTGAAGCGATTTTCAACTACTTGGATTGGGTAAGTGTTCGTGACTCAGATATAATTATTATTCATGAATCTATCTTTGATTTTGGTATTTTATAGGTGAATCCAAGAAGGAAAAATTAGGGAGGGGGGGGGGGAGGTTGGTTGGCAAAACATTTCTAAAGTGATAAATGGAGATTTGAACCACGATTTATAGTCAGTTTTTGATGGAACTTGTATATTTGGACTCCTATTTTAATGGGTATTTGTAATTTGTGAGTTTTGCCTGGTTTCACAATGTAAACATGGGTTGATATTTTTGTTAACTTTGCATATTTGTATAAAGTTCGAAGTTTTATTGCATGCGGTTTTCCCTTTTTCTTTATTTGATGTTATTGAGTTAGTTTTACTAGATTTTTGTCATTTAGAGTTGAATTTGAAAATTTAGGCAATTTTGCTTGATTTGAGGTTGTCGGGCAAAGGTAAGTCTCTTGTTTATCCTTCTAAGAGGGAATATTATCCATATGTGACTTGGTTGCTATTTCATTCATGATCCCTAGCCACGTATGCGCAAGATGAAGAGTGTATATGCGTAGCTAGGTTTTGGACCGTATCCGGTATTTGTTGTCTTGAATTGTGCTTTATTTGATTATCCTAATACCCTATTCAAACTTAAACAAATGCCTAAGCAATTTGGATTCAAACCAAACTTTGCACACAAGTTCCAATCAATTAAATAAACCTAGAAAATGTCTCAAAATACCAATTAGGCACTGATAGCATCAAAGTCAATTCTTGATAAAACCTATAATCTCTCCAAACTTCCAAATTGCCAACTTTCGGAAAATGGATCCAAACCCTCTTGGAGCCTCCAAATAAAAATCTGAACATACTCCTAAGTCCAAAATCTCCATACAAAACCTATTAGAACTATCAATTTACCAATTTGAGGATGTTTACAAAAAAGTCAAACCTTGGTTAATTCTCACAACCTATGCTTCTAAAATGAGACAAAGTTTCCCAAATCACTCTCGAAACTTCTCGAAGCCAAACCAACCATCCCTTTGTTACACCCCATATTTTCGTACGTAAAAGTACATCAGGAGCAAACTAATGTAAGACCAAAAATGAGATCATCTTTGAAAGTATATAAAGTAAGTTAATCATGTTACCTTGTAGGTTACAAATAAGTATGATCATTAAAAATAAGTACTAAGAGGGTTGGAAGGTTCAGAAGCTAAACAAGTTGAAGAAAATAAGTTTCATTGACAAGTTGGGAATGTTATAACCCGTACCTTTGGGGTGAGACTAGGGTGCTTAATATGATAAGAGGGTTATGTTATGAGTTATTTTAGCCGTATGATGGTCATGTACTATGTTTGAATTCAAGAGAGTTATGGAACAAATGTCGATGAAAGTTGTCACAAGTTACGTCCATAAGTTTTACTGAAATTTGGGTCTAATGTCACTGAGATCTTCTCCCAATATACTTAGAGTTACGTGGTGATCCACCAATAAAGTTGAACATCTATGAGTCTAGATTCGAATGAATTAAATCTTTTGTTAATATGACATCTTGTAGAGATATGTATGTGTTTATGTGAGACTGCGCATACTGCATATATAGGTGACAAGTAGGTATGTCACCTACTTGCTTAAATGAAACGACCAAATATGTCCAAAAAGGGGCTAGTTCGGGTCGGCAGAAGAGCACATTTAAGGTATTATTTCCTTCACATATTAAACTTATTAAAAAGAAAAAAAATTAGAGATAATCCCTTGAAAACTTCTCTAAAAAATTGAACACAAAACCCTAAATAATTTTCTCTTCTTTTCAAGTTCTAGTTGGAGGAAAACCTAAAGGGTTGAAGAACCAAGATATGAGCTGAGATATTCACAAAATAAGGTAAGTATACTTCTCCCTTTCATCTATTTTTCTGCTGGAAAAGTATAGAAATTCGTTCTATAATTGTAAGAACTCACGGGACAGTGATCGAAAGCCGTGAGTTTGAGTTATTCAACTTGTAGTGGACTGTTTTGTGGGCTGTTTCGTATTGTTGTTGGGTTGTCTGTTTTGCTACTGTTTTATGGAGTTTTTGAGGATAAAATAGTGTGGAGAAATACCAAATAATGATGGGGTGGTGGGCTGGTCGTTCGTCGTGATATTTTCGGGTTGTTTTACACTACTATGGTTGTCGTTTTGTTCATAAAGTGATTGGGGTGTGTTGGACTGTTTTGTTGTATTTTGTGATTGATATAAGGTTGGAAAAGTATGTATATATTTTGTTATTGTTTTGTTCTTATGTTGTTGGTGTTATCTCTAATTGGGAGGAAGTAAAGATTATAGGGGAGATGGTGCCCGTTTTAATATAAAATAAGATTGTCGTTCGTTGTGTGACAATTGTACCTTTCGTAACTTAATGATAGTGTCACGCCCCACACTCGGGGATCGCCACCGGCTCTTAACAGAGATGACCCGGCTGAAGCCTATACAATACCTTCTAGCCGAACTTACTCAAGAATAACAATATAATACAATTCATTATTTAAGCGGTGAGGAGAATCAAGTAAACAACAACTCAAATTCGTTATCAGTAGTTACATCATTTGTAAATTTCAAAATACACATTCTTTCATAGTTTGATATAGAACGTGTCATACAATTACAACATTACCAATTTGACTTTCCCCATACAAACATACCACCAACGCTATGTCTACGGAGCCTCTATTAGATACAAAAGAGTACAATGATAGTGCCGAGAACAAGGCCCCGACTATACCTCAAACACTATACGCAAAGAACAAAAGATACATGAGCCCAAAAGGAAGTGGCGCTCACAAAGTCTGCTGGGAAGAGGGTGTATTGCTATCACTAATCAATGCCTCATGTTGTGGAACCACCTGCACCCATTAAAGATGCAACGCTCCCAGTAAAAGGGATGTTAGTACATGTGGAATAGTACTAGTATGTATAACAAAACACCCTCTTGATAGAACGAGTAATAATACAAGGAGGAAATAACATGAAATTAATAGAAGCATCAAACAATACGAAGACATCAAGTTAAGAACCACATAATTTTTCAAGTATATTTCCATGCTTTTAGGTTGGCTACCAATGTACCATCATTCACAATACCACCGTAATTTTACACGAAGTCCGATCACGACCTGACAGTTAGGCCGTCTCATTTGAGACATCAACCACAATCACAACTTAAATTATAATTTCCAGCATAATCAACACCATGTGTGCAGCATGGCGTCTGATCACGACCTGATCAGCTAGGTCATCTCACCCGAGACATCATCCTTTTCTATCAACCATCTCATGTCATACTCCTTTCACATCTTTTAAATTCATTGGCACTAGTGACCACAATTATAATATCATTCTTGGCACTTAGCAGTATCTCATATTTCATGCTCACCCTTTTCACTTTCAAACATCATCATCATTATCAACAACAAGGCTTTTCAATTCAGGACTTTAAGTACACATGTGGAGCAACTAAGACTCTTAGATACATAGAAGTTTTTCACATAATTTGGCATAATAACCTTTATTCAAACTTGACTTAAAGTCGTAACATTCTTAACACACATTCCATACATTGAACACATTCTCAAATGATAGCATAGCATGATAAAAGCATTTGGAACAGAATTCAACATATAACTTTCAACACAAGTTTTTTCGGAATAGCAAATTTCATAATGACCAGCTCGGGTCTTACAGAACTCACATGAACACCGTGTGATTCAATTCTAATAAAGGAGTTTAGCCAACATACCTCAATTGAGCTTTCTCAAACTCTAAAATGTTCTGGAATTCTTATAAACTTTAATTTATTTTAGAAATATAACAAGTTGAACCAAAATTAGGAAGATGATCATGGGTCTAGCTCATTTGAGCTTTTTATCAAATACTAGGTGTGCATTAAGAGTTCAAGGTCCTTGTATGGAGGATTCCATCATCCCACAACTCATTCTTTACCTTTTTTTAGCACACAATCTTCCTACACCCTTTGATAACACATGCATGCAAAATAAACAACTTCCATACCAAGAATTGTCTTGCTAATTACCCATTTTTAGTTAAATTTTGAAATTAAGGGCTAGAGTGTAGAATCTTACCTATAGGATGAAGACCTAGTGAGTTTTCCTTATTAATTTTCAAGGATTTGAGCAAGAATCGAAGGACAATTTTTTGAAGATCATTGCCCCACTTTAAGGCACTCTCTTACTCTAAATTATCAAGTTTTGGCTAAGAAATGGGCCGCAAAATGTCCCTCCGGAACTTGGCTAGTCTGCCCCACAATGTGGCCATTATGCGGTCCACAGACCTGTTCTGTAGTCGCATAATGCGCTGCAGAACCTCCCTCCAAAAAATTTCCAAGCTGGATCTGCGATCAGTGTGCTACCTACAAAATCATTTTGCAGTCGCATAATGGGCCGCGAAATGATATCCAAAAATGGTCCAAAATGACTGCCCCACTCTGTGGCTATTCTGCGACCCACAGTGTGATTCTGCGACCGTATAACGGGCCGCAGAAATGCCCTTTTCTGCCAAACATTTTCCTTCAGCTCCCTAGCGCACTGTCCAACCCAAAACCCCAGGTTTTAGGAAAAACTTTACGGGGCCTTACAAATAGTATTATTATCGTTGTTGTAGATTAAGGTGTGACGAGACGAGTTCAACATGGTTATTAGACATATTATGATAAGGTATGTTATGTCTAAACCTTTCCCTCACTTTGGCATGATCATGCAACTACATGCGATTGATAACGAGACATAATGAGAAGTTCGTATGTCACGACCCAAAACAAAGGACCGCGACGGGCACCCGGTGCCTCACCTATCCTTGGGTACCAACTTGTGACTAAGGGACTCTAAACATATAGTGTCATACTTTGGCCATGGGACGCATTGCAAGACAATTTCGAATGCTGACTAAACATCAATATAAAGTTGGGCCGACAAGGCCGCCATAACTACTACGGCTGGCAAACCAACAAAATAGTACATAAAAGGCTTACAAGCCCAACATACTGCACTAACTGACATGATATGTCTACAAGCCTCTACTGATAGATGTACTGTGATCGGAACAGGGCCCCGACCTACTCATAACATATATACATATATACACAAGATGTACATAAAGCTTTAGACCCGGAAACTCCGAAGGGCATGGAGCTTACCGATCAAGCTGAACTCGGGCAACACCTAATGAGAAGGTCTACCCGTCTGTCTGTCTGAACCTGCCCGAATAAAATGCAGCGCCCCCAGGAAAGGGATGCCAGTACAAAATAATGTACCGATTAAGTAAGGGAATATACTGAAAGCTGAAACTGAACTGATAATATAATAACTGAAAGTAACTGGGAGTCAAAGATAATCAGAAGATATGCTTACCTGCTGATATTGACTCAACTCTCTCAATATAGCAAGTAAAATAGCTGCCCGACCTTATAAGTCTCGGTATATATATAATTGCTCTGCGTGGTAGGATCGCTCATAGACGCTCGACCATACTAGGCTCTGTATCTCGGCCAACTGGGCTCGCTCATAGGCGCTCAACCACAATAGGCTCGGTATATAACTTACCATCTGTTCAAAGGTTTCCCAATAGGGGGCTGCCCATCGATTATAGCTCGATGATAATTAAAATAATGTATTACTGTATATATAGATTCTCTGCTCTCTTGACTGGAAGAAGATAATACTCAATTAATCATAGAGTCTCGATAAGGGAGAATACTATAATTTATGAGACTAGGATAATGTATATAAATTCAGGAGTATGAACTTCTCTTTATGCCTCATTATCAAACATATGTAATTAAAGGATCATGCCAAAATGAAGGAAATGTTTAGCCTTAACATACCCGAGCCGATTCTCTTGATAATCTCTAACACACGTCAATTGCGACAAATCATGTAACGGCAGATTGAAGTAGGGAAAAATCAGTATGATATTCTTAAGAAATATTGTACCGTGCTCTCTTAGAATCGCATCTCGTGTTGCTGTAGCATTATAAGGATTCATATGAAGTCTTGTTGAGATTTTCCATTTTTTGTCTCAAGACTTAGTCCCTTTTGATATGCTACATAGTGTTTTCTAAAATTTCTATGAACATGAAGTTGGAATTTTCCTTGCTATAGAGGTTGGATAAGTATGTGATGAATGAAAATGGGAACAATCCGTATGCTATTAAAATGATAGTCTTAGCAAGCTTATACATCTTCTTTAATTTTCTTTATCATAGTGGGTGATGACTTGGCCACAATTCTCCTTAATTGTGCCACCTTGAAACAAAGTGTAGGATTTGGATTTTAATCCACACCTAATTTTCTGCCACGTAGGGGGAATTAAACTTATCCAAATATTTTAGTTAATATCCCACTAAAAATAATTACCCAATTATCCACATAATTAAGAATATCTCAAATTACTTAAAATACTACTTACTTTTAACACACTTTATAGACCTCACTATCGTGGTCATGTGGTATATTTTATGATACTAGTCCATAAATACGGGGTATTATAGCTGGGGCCATATTTTGTCCCAAATGTCAAACTTCGACGAAATTTATTTCCTTCGACTCGCTTACCCTCTTCCCTTCACGAATTTACTTATCACTTGTTTGAAATATCGTAATACTTCGAATCCCAAAATAATCTCATTCCCGAATTTAAGTCGACTAACTTATGAAGAAACTTTAACGTACGAAAAATGCGGGATGTAACATCTCATTTCCGAGCTTTCATCAATTTATTTATGACGTACTTTCACATACGAAAACATGGGGTGTAACATCGTATTACTAAATTTATGTACATTATCCTAGTGTCATAAGTTATCTTATTCTCTCTTATAGGGACTTTATAATCAACTAAGTATTGTATTCTTCTAGTCAAGAGAGTAGAGTATATATATATATATATATATATATATATATATATATATATATATATATATAT
>ML439239.1:1637-18223 GCA_005239525.1 Nicotiana knightiana
TTGATTATTTTGTTAGTAGAATTAGTTAAACAACACAAATTGATATTTAAAAGTCTTGAGAAACTTGATTAAACACCAGTTTAGTATTTAATAAACTCAATTGATACGTTCAATTCTTCGTGGGATCGACTTTGGGTTTAATACCCAAGATTTATATTTGCAACGCCCGTTTAGTCTTTATAGAAGACATAGTTGAGCGTGATCAGTAGGATTTTGGGGCGTGACATTCATGTTCTGAAGGATGAGTAAAATAAATGAGTTAATTAGCCCTTAAAAGTCTCCTCTTGGCCAACTTAATTGAGGCTTCTCTTTTTGGCAAGTAGGTGATGCACCTACTTGTCACGTACCAGTCTACGCAGTCTCGCGAAAACAAGAATATCTCTCTACTCCAATGTTGTATTAATGGATGATTAAATCTGTTGGAAACTATGCTCATATATCTTCAATTTTATTGGTAGATCATCCCTTAATTATAAGTATATTGGGATAAAAGGTCAGCTACATTTGACTTAAGTTTCAACACATATATGAATGTAACTTGTGATGATCTTTTCCAAATTTTGTTCTACAACTCGTTTGACTTCAAAACATAACACACGTCTATCATACGACTAAAATAACTCATAACATAAGCTCTTTACAATTTTAAACACCCTAGTCTCACCCCAAAAGCACATGTTATAACATTCCCAACTTGTCGACTTTCGACGAAACTTATTTTCTTCAATTCTTTTAGCTTCTAAGCCTTCAAACCCTCTTTGTACTTGGTATTCATGATATTATATATTTGTAACATGTATGGTAACATGATTAACTTACTTTATGTACTTTAAAATATGATCTCATTTCTTATCTTACATCAATTGACTTAAGACGTATTCTTACATACGAAAACATGGGGTGTAACATCATTCCCCCCTTTGGAACATTCGTCCTCGAATGTTGGTTGATGCGCTTATCAGTCTCATAACGCATAGCTATTGCGAATATTTTAATACTATCCTTTCCATCTAGGCAAATGTTCTGTGAATAAATTCGAAGGCTAGGTAACTGTTCTGTGAATAAGTTCGAAGGCTAGGGCATTCCCCTTTTTAGGCCTCTTGCTCACACCACGACTTGTTGTCAAAATTCTTCCAATCTCGTAACTGTTGCTACCTTCTGTCATGCAGCCTCTATGGCTTTGTACTTGGATGTGTTCCTATGCGACTCTTCTGTCCATTTTCCTCTATCTTTTAGCCAATCTCCAGGCCTCACTTTGGTAACATATATAGAACTATGAGAAGTTGTTCCTCCCGGTATATATAGGTGTACTAAAGTTCTTCACTCGGTACTTGGTTGAACTTACAACTGTTGCTATATCTTGTTTAGTAGCCTTATATATCTATCATTTTGGCTTTACTACATCTAAATAGGTTATACTATAAAATAACACTTACTTTGGTTTATTATTACCGAGGTTTGCTACCCAAATCCAAGTTACTCTCTCGCTTCTTATCCTATATGTATATATCTAAGTCCTTTAGTTCTTCATCATTACTGTTCATCTTAAGAATGACATCCTAATCTCATCTCATACTTTGGAAATTTTATCCGCCTATTATTGATTCATCTTAATGTTGATCCATAATTTACCACTAATAACATGAAAACTCTTATGTAACACATTATCACTAGGGCTCACGTATCATCGGGGAACATCATGAGTGATTTTCCAGATCCACCTAGGGACGATTTTATACTTCAATAACCGTATTTCATAGCATCCCAACGTGATTCATCCTATGGGGGTACTCTAATCCCCTTCAACACATGAAATCCCTTTTCTTTAAATCATTACTCAATCGAAGGCCTAAATTCTCATCCACTTATCATTTATCACAATTACACCCTTATTCTCCTATCAATGCAACATTCCCTCTTTTCTAAATGCTCATAGTGTTAAACTCTCATTCAGGTTGTACTGCGTTATTTTATAACTTACGAAAACCATTAGCTCTATTGTTTTGATGTGTTTAATCCCGGGGACTTACCTATTCTCATCACCTTCTCACTTACCTTTTCTTATCCATAAACCTATCTACCTAAAACCTTGTCGCTCTATCATACATTAGCTTGTGACCTACACATATCTATTCGTAATACTCACAACTTTCCTTTAACTTGATAGCACCACAAATTTCCTCATGTTATTCTCAAATATTAAGAAAGACATCACGTTGTCTCTAACTCTTCTTTACTCTCTTAACTATACCTCTCAGTACCTAGAAATTATAGGCCAGAAGATGTGAAACTGACAACACAACTATCATTTGTGGATATTGAATCACATCGCTTCTAACCCTCTATTTGAATTATGGACTATTCACAACCTTCTGTACTTGATTATCTCGTACCTTCTTCACCTTTAGATTACTTACCTTTAAATCTATCATCGTATTTTCCGTCTCTTTCATAACTACCCTTCCACATAGGTGGAATTCACATCCACAACTTGAAGATGTACAATAATACTTGCACCTCTAGTTCATATACAATCCATTGGGAGCTTCATACTTACTCCTTATAAGGCTGGTACTTTTCTAACTAGCTATATCATAGAGCCGTTATAGAATATGGTTTCTCTACTATCTCTCTTGTACCTCTGATATTAAGAGTGATTCTGCAATATTCTCAATCACGGTTCCTATAATTATCTAGGTAACAATCAGACTCTTGAGTTACTTAGCTGATGTAACTCTTTAGTTTCTTCTTCTCTCTCAGGATTTAAGTAGGCTTAATCTATTATTTGATCTGTGACTTAGGGTATTAGTTATTGCTTTTTCTTTTGGTGTACACTGTGGACATCTATAATATAATCTTCTAACAATTCAAGCCCTTGTATGTGAGGTGGACTCAATTCTTTCATTTAACTTATACCGGAGTCTCTTATAACTGTAGGAATGTCAACACATATTCTGCATGGATAATACTCCAAAATTTTAAGTGCATTCATAATGTAACTAATTTTGGGTCATTGATAAAATAATTCCGTTTGTGCCTTCTCATCTTTCTTTAAAAGTAATCAATTACTTTTCCTGACCGTTCTGCCACTTGTTGCATGAGTACTTGTCTTATCTTAGTGCCCACACCTATTTGAATTTCGTGCAACTCATATGATCTCGAATATTACTTTTTTTCCCCGTTCATTAGCCACGATAGGTGCCACTTTTTTATGAAGTGTATACAATGTTGTAGTGAGACTGTTCTTATAAGATCATTTCCTCTTAGGGTCATTATGCTTATCTTGAAGCCTTCTTCCTTATTTTCTCAACTATGCAGTACTTAGGGAAGACCCTCTGACTCTTGTAAAGATGTGAGCTTATTACATCGTATACCCCACAAAATTTATGATGTTCTTACTCCCCTATCATTATCCTTAGTTACTTACCTCCACACCCTTGTGCTCGTAAGCTTACTTCTAAATTTAAATTTCGATTGTCTCCCTAGTGGCACTCTCTTTTATTTCCATAACACTTATACAGTACCTTTTACTACCCCAACTTCTACGTGAATAATGTCGTGTCTGCGAGACTGAATTTCCTATGCGGGGTTTCACTACGTTTATCTTGCATGATCTACTGATTTATCTGAGACCTCTTGTCTAGCCATAACTAATATCTTCCTGAATCAACTACTAACTACTCGTCAGTCCATGCTCATATTTATATTTTGTGTAACCTCTCTTGGATTATGTCTTTTGTATTGACAAACCTTTTGCACTGGCTCCTAATGTATCAAGTGTTCATTCTCACCTTTTTATCAATAACATCCGATGTGGGAACCCTTACTGCTCTCTCTCCGGCGTCGTGCTTGCATAATGTTCTAGATTCATAGTATATCTGTAGGACCTGAATAAATGCAATATCATTCCTTTCGCCATTTTACCGCATTCTTCCTTTACGCTTCCGTAGTTACCTGGATCACTTAACTCCGACTTAATACCATATCACACTGTCTTCCCCCTTTTAGGTGAGCATTAACATTTAATGCTATGAAGACTTACTTATAAATATTTTTCCTCTTCATCTTCGACGTCTTTTCACGTCTTTATTGATTCTTACCCGCCTTGCGGTAACCCTTCTATACCAAGGATAATTGAATATCTTACGCACGTCAGTGACACCTAGTGTAACTAGCACCCTTATTCCCTTAAGCTTAACTTTTCTCAAAGTTTTTGCTTTGGCAGATCGTCTTCCTAAATGAACTTTAAAGGTTATTCTTCTGTTGTCCTTTCTATCATTTTCGGAACACGATTTCTGAAATTCTTACGATGCCGACTATTATTAAATCCTTTGGTCCCTAAATCATGTTCGATTTTTTTCATGTTTACTAGCACATAATAATTTCTATTAATCCAGAGGTCTTACTTAGCCTTGTAGTAATTATGTTGGAGTCACCAACTCATTTCTCAAAATAAGTATACGACTTTATGGCTTTTACTCTTTATTGTCTCAAGGCATGTCACCTCTTGTCTTTTCCTTCACTTGACTATAGACTCTGTCATCCTGTCATACTTTGATTTGTCGTTATCCCCAATTTATCACATCATACTCATAATACTTCATTTACTATCTTCTTATTCTCCTACAAATATCTCTGTGTATTACCTTATTCTGAAAACTTCAACAAAATACTCTTTCGCTTTTAGCTCCCCTTGCTCTATCTACTGGCTCTTCAGGTCGCCTAACATTATCTCTTGACTAGGGACGGGGATCCATATTAAGGTAAATATTGGTCCCTTCTAGGATTCCACTGCTTATCTTCTAAAATTTCTGAACATTCTAATATTCATGTCTGATTGTTATTGTAGAGTGCACCATCTAGGTGTCTCACAAGGATAACTATTACCACGTTTGCACTATCCTTCGTAAATATTAGTTACTAATAACAATCCATCTAGCATTTTAGTTTACTCTAATCCCAGCTGGATCCTGATATCCCATCCTTCTCTTAAACTATAAATATTAGCTCCCATAGGGCATAACTGAGATGGGTGTGGCAAATTGTATATATCTCTGTTACTGTGGGAAGTATCTCATAATGATTATATTTCTCTGCCTAAATTTTATATACTGATAATCTTCACTAAATGGGTCTCCTTTCTCTCTTTGGCCTCCTAGAGCATGTACTCAGTATAGGAGGATGTCCTCGAGATCTCAATTATACCAAACGCTTCCTTTGGAGTTGAGCCAGCATCCCCGGAAGTTTCACCCCTAGTATCCATGTCGGTCTTCTGAGTTTGAAGGGGGTCGATCTCATAAGTCTTCCCCTCGGATGCATCCGAGTCTCCGGGATAGGTCGTCCCGTGGGAAAAAAAAAAGATTCATCCTCAGGCTCGTCCCTAAGCCTGAGGAGGGAGTCAGAGTCTGGCGCCCGGGAGTTGGAGCCCCTCCTGGGCTTGTGGAGCACCCATTTCTTTAGTTTTTTCACCTTGGAGCCTAGGGGGCCCAAGGGTTTTCTCTTCCTTTTCTTTTTTTCCTCCGTGGCAGCAACGGAGGGATCGACAGACGGGGGCACATCCTCATCCCCTTCTGAAGGCCTAAGTTTGGTAGTATAGGCAAACCTGCTATAACAAAAGGGAATAGGATTTAATATAATAAAAGGTAGAAACATAGTATTGGCTACTCAGAAAGAGGCCTTACCATGAGAACGAGCCTCCCATTGGCCCTTCGAATGTCCACTCCATGTGCGCTCAAAATAAGACATCAAAGTACATATGCCCTCAATCCATTCCTTTAGCTGGGGAACCACATTCGGATCCGGGCGACAGCTCCACAACCACAAGCATGAGTGAGAAGATGGAAATTGAAGAAAAACAATATTGATACTTAAAGAGAGATCACATTTAGGAGACACATTCTACTTTTCATGGAATGGAATTTATTCGGGGGGATCAAGTCCTCGAATTTCGCTCGGACAAGCATCCATGCCAACCCCTGTCATGATCTTTGCCGATCCTCGAACAAGGAGCCTTGCTGGCTCGGCGAGTAAGTTTTATTAGTCCCCCTCGAAACATTTGGGGACCGTATAATCGGCATAGGTGATCGATCGTGAACCGACGAGACTCGATCTTGTTCACGAAGTAGTGGAGCAGGATCACGATCCTCCAGAACGACAGATGGATTTTTCCGAGGCACACCTCATACCTTTTGCAAAAGTCCAGAACGGTTAGATCCATCGGGCCTAGTGTGAAAGGATAAATGCAAACACTTAAGTACCCCTCCACGTGGGTAGTAACGTTGTCCTTGGGCCCGGGGAGTACTACATTCTTTCCTTCACAATTGCAGTCCTTACGAACTACGGGAAAAACCTCTTCAGTCATGGAACATATGTACCTTGAGACCCCTTCGCCCCGATCCTGTTTGCTCGAAGGCTTGTCAACTTTAAAGTCATCTGCAACTGAGTAGCCCTCTGGAATGAACTCTTTCAAGGGAGGATTAGAGGCCGGTTTATTAGCAACCACAATGGGGGAAGTCATTTTGAGGGAGACCACTTTAGGGGAAACCGCTTTAATACTACCAGCCGAATGAGAAGATGAAAAGGCAACTTGTTGAGGAACGATTTTTGATCTTTTGGCCATTGTCCCCTGAGTGTGTGTTTGAAAGTTTGAGGAAATAATGAAATGTTTTGGAAAAACGGGTTTTGAAGATGAAGAACAGAGTATGAAGATTTAAAGAAAACCTGGGCAAGAATCTGAAAATTACTGTGGAAGTTGAAGAACAAGGATGAAGATGTGAAGGTTTGAAGACGTTTTGATGATGGCTGGAAAGCTTGAAGGTAGTAATTTAGTCAAAAAGTATAAAATGAACATAGGGAGGAATCTTTTATAGGGAAACAACCCACACTTCACATTTGGGGGCAACCTACCGATGAGCGACATGTGTTCGAAGTAGAACGACTCAACTGATGAGGCGTTGGCTCCCTTGCCGTAACGTACGAAGAAAGGAACCGGAGTCATCTGTCGTTTCCCATCATTTCAGCAAGCCTACTCTTTGACAAATGAGGGGACTATATGTATACGGGTGAAATCAAACCCACTTAGCATCCCGGTATCCTGGTGAGGCAAACGGAGCAGGGACGTGATCGTAAGGAATCAGAGTCAGAGCGAGGAGCATGTCGTATCGAGGCTCGAGCAAAATACCTGCCCTTGGGGGCATCGATATCAAATCCCCCATATCCCGTTAGAGCCTTAAGACCTCGGAGAGAATTACTGGACAACAACACATGCCTAACAAAGGGTGATGTTCGTGCCCAATCGGATATCGCGACATGAATCTCGGCCTGTATCGGCAGAAAATCAGTGATTAACGAAATGGAAGATTTTTACCTTTCTTAGGATTGTACTTAGGGTAAAACTCTCCTACTATATAAAGGGGATGCTAATTATTCATCATCCACATTATAACATATATACTAAGGCAATTTACTTCTATTCTCTTTGTTATTCAAAGTTATGATTTTTGTTCAAAAGTTCATCATAAGTGCAAGCTTAGAATCGAAGGCAGGTTCCTCATTGAGCCATCAGTCGAGCCCGGGATCACTCTTATCATTGGGTTGGCCATTTATTACATCTTGAATTTACTTAATGTAGCATCATCAATCACTTGTATTGAATTAATCCACATTTCCTCAGAACCGTGTATAGATCTAATTGTTATCCGATCTATTTATGAGGGTAAACACTGAGTCCTGAGCAAAGGGAAACAAGATAAATGTAAAAGTGAGGTTGAAGAGGAGGATTGAATAAGCGTGTTGTCTGGTAATGCTGTGCACAGAGCATTCAAAGAGGAAAAGAGATGTCGCAAACGCTCCAATGACGACGGAGAATGCAACTAGAGTGATGGAAGCCATGGGTAGGATTACTTTTGGTTGAATGGCTCCTGATTGGATGAGCTAAGTACCCAGGGATCAGTGGATCGAACATCTGCGAAGATTGAGAGGACCACCAGCTATTTCCTCCATGAACTGAAATTTGAATTTGCCGTTACTTGTTAATTGCCTGAACCTTACGGATATAATCTTTGTGCTATAGCGACTGATCTGCGTGATCTAGTTATAGACAAAAACAAACTTTTATTGCTTTGATTTGCATGTCAACAATATGTCAAAATTAAAGAAATTTTCCCTTCTATATAGTAGGGGAATTTCAGTGGTAATACAAGTGGAGAGTAAATTTATCGAAGAGATGGGAAACGATTAATTAACCCCAGTTCCTTCTTCCCTAAACTATATCTAAGTTGACGGGTCAGTGAAACCACGTGTCAGCCGCCGATTGAACATATTCGAATGCGAAACATGATGCATTGATTACCTCCTCTCTATAAAAGCTTCGGTCCTTTTTTCACTTTTTACTTTCCGACTCCAGAAATCCTTAATTTACCCCCATACTTTTCACTTATTCTTAACCTCTTCAAATATTCACACATTGTTCTATACACCTTCCTATATTCATCTTCCCCTTTTCAAATCTTCATATTCCATCTTCAGACCTTCAAGATTTACCTTAAAATCTTCATCCTCATATTCAAATCTTTATCCTCATCTTCAAATCTTTATATTTCCTAGAATTCGATGGCAAATACTTCAAAATTTGTGCCTCAACAGACTATCCCTTCAACTTCCAACCCCGCCACGGACGTTGAGATGGCCGTACCTAAAGTGGCTCTGGAATCTACCCTGAAGAACTTCATCCCCGGAGGCTACTCTATTGAAAACGACTTCAAAGTCGAAAAACCTCCAGTCAACAGGATCGGGGCGAGGTGGTATGGAGGTACATATGCTCCAATACTGAGGATACTCTCTCTATGATCCGAGAGGATTGCAAATGGGAGGGAAAAGAGGTGGTCGTCCTCGGTCCTGACGAGGACATTACCACACATGTGGAGGGGTTTACAAGTGTTTACACATACCCTTTCACACTTGCCCCCGTCGACCCCATAATCCTCGAATTTTGAAGAAGGTACAAGGTCTGCCTTGGAAAGACTCATCCATCTTTTGGGAGGATAGTGATCCTCCTCCGCCACTTTGTTAATAGCAGCGAAGCACCTCCGTTCAACCTCGACCCTCTGCTTCGGCTCTACAGTCCCCGAATTTTCCAATGGGGATAAATCAAGCTCATTGGTCAGGAGAAAAAAGCTCGAGCATCGATGAGGATAGGGATCGAGACTCGAAGGGAAGATTCATCGAGTGAAAATTAAGGATTTTATTCCCTTAGAGTTCATATAATTCCCTAAAAAGTGGAACCTAGCTCGTAAATCTTTCTTCTTTTCGAGTACTTAGAATTCTTTTGGATATTTTTTTTTGCCTTCTTCATTTCTTGCATCTATCATCGCGCATCCGTTGCCCCAGTCCCCAATCCAATTCCTCGCTTCAAAGAGTGGGTTGAGGGATCTGGACGCAGATGTCGTATTTTTAGCACGACTAGCGCAAGATTTCAAAGGGCAAGTGGGAGGCCCATTCCCACGGTTAGTGCTCTTCCCGACCAGTCTTACTTATATATTCAACTATTTTTTTTAAATATCTCTCTTTCTTTCATAAGTTTTCCCAAGACCATAGAGCTCCGACCATTTGATGTGGATGAGGCTTCATCCTCACGCGATAAACCCTTTGCTTCAGGACAACCCGAGGCCGATTAAGAAAGTGGAGAAGAAGAGAAGAATAGAAAGACCTCGGGCTCCCTGGGCGCCAACGAATCGCTTTCCGTTCCTGCAAACAATATCGGTCGGTATCCCAAATCGACATATTATGTGATCTCAGATGAAGTCGATGACCTCTTTCTCCCGAACCTTATCAAACACCTAAGCTTCGACCCACATGGAGAAATAATTGTTCGTGAGTAGTATGTATTGGGCTTTACCGGTTTAAGGCCCTGGAAAATTTTGCTAAGTAATTTAAGATTTCTGGTGCCAGGTAGGCTAATTATAATATTTTATGTGCTATAAATATGATGGACATCAATTAGGTATGGTAATAAGTGTATAAGTCATATAATAAGCAATGTGGGGGCCAAGGAGAGGCCTAAGTCTAAGTGAAGTTGGAAAATTACATACTAGGCTAAAATTCAAAATGAGTTCGCACAAGTCCACACTTAGGACTAGAATATCTAGGTATATATAAGGTTTTGTGTGATGAGAAACCTATCAAATAAAAGATATTCGAGTGTAGTTTCTATCTCTTCAAACCTTTTGTCATTTGGACACTCCTACAAAAGGTTATGATCAAATTACCAAAGGCTGGCATAATGCAATTCTACGGCCATTATGCGACCATTATGCGATCGCAAAAGTGATTATGCGATCACAAAATTGTCGCAAACCAGTCTAGTACAGCCCAGTTCTGGGCACCAATTCCGCAATCTATTCTGGGAACCACATACCTATTCTGTGGTTCATTATGTGATCGCAGACCCGATTTCGGAGGCTTCTTGTTCCTGCTTTCATAACCCGACCCCATTTTGATAAATAGGCTTTAGGGATTCATTTGGGGCTATTTCCTACTGAATCTAGAGAGTTATAAGAGAACTTTAGAGAGGTAATGAGGAACCCAACCTCCTAATCATCCAATCTTGCCCAAATTCTCAAGAATCAAGGAAGCTAATCTCTATCTCACTATCCTTCCGGTAAGTCCTACTTCTAAGATTTCATGTAAGAGATTATGATTTCAAAAATATACTGTAGGGTTAGAAATGAGCCATGCATGTGACACTAAGCTATAGTATGTGGGATTAATGAACTATTTTGGGTTGCTCTTGTTGAAATTGGTTGAGGGAAGAAGGAATTTCCATTGTAAAACCTTGTAGTCTATTTCACATGCTAGGTGTTTGATAAAATTCCTAATAGAGTTACCCCACGGGGAATATTTCTAATTATTAATCAATTTTCGCTACCTTCCTATAGATTATTATCGCTAGGGGTGTTGGTGCATTGTAGTAACTTAAGGAAATCTCAACCAAGTATGCTGGCTAAACTTTCTCTCTCGGAATTAAACTCCATAATGTTTCCGTAAGTTTAAGTATGACCGGCCCAAAATCCCTAATTTCTACGTTCCAGGTCATCCCCTATAAACTCATAAACTTGATCATTCCGAAAGAGCTTTGTATTTAATGATTGATGTTTAAAGTATGGGTTGCTTAGTAAAATGGTATGGCTTTGAGTTGTGTTTTAAATGAAAACCGGTATACCTATTAGGTAAGGAAAACTCGATATGCTTAATACTCATAACCGCTCGTATGCGTACTAAATGTCTTGATTGAGTGTGTCTAGTGGTTGATAAACTATAAAGATGTTTGAAAATGAATTAAATGAACTGGGGAAATAAAGTGTGGACAACGTTTATAATCGTGCCTAGTGATGCCTATGAAATAAGGAAATATATGAACAGATTACGAAATGAGCCTCGACTCAACTATCTTAAAATGACTTTGAAAAGTAAAATTTGATTAAAAGATCTATTGAGGTATGTATGGCTATCTCTCTTCTTCTTAAAATCGAACTCTTGTTGTCCGAATAATTGGTGTAAGTTTCGACATGATCATACTAGAATTGATTACCTTAATGTGTTGGGATGAAAGATTTATGCTCCGTAATTGTTCTAAATGCTTACCGTGTAATCATGCTATTTGAGAACGTGCTATGGGCTCTTTCCCTTAATGTGTGCAATGCCTTATGTGATAGTACTTATCGACATGGATGATGATGTTATTTGAACAAATAAAAAGGGAAAGAATTGAATTGTAAAATGCGTCCAAGTGCCAAGAATTACTTAATAAACAGGTATGTTTGTTCCATGTAATGAAACATGGGAAAGAAATGTGAATTGAGTGAACAATTGAAAGAGGTTATGTCCCAAGCGAGATGGCTTAGCCGATCGGTCGGAGATCGGGCACCATGCCGTACACATGGTGGCACTTATGTTGGATTTTTTATCATCATTGTGGATTTGGATATGTCTCACTTGGGATGGCTTAGTCGGTCGGGCCGAGACCGGACTCCGTGTAATAACACGGTGGCATTGTGAGTTGTGGCACTTGGCACTAAGATTATCAACCTAAAAAGATGGAAAATTGAATCGGAAACTATGTGATCCTTACTTAGTGTTTCTTTTATAATTCTATGAAGTTCTTGTCGATTAGTATGACTGCCTTTCTTTGTTTCACTATTCATTCTATTAAGGTTAGTGTTTAGCTATTCATACTACTACTATTCGACAGTACTAATGTCCTTTTTGCTGGGGACGCTAAATCATTAAATGGATGTAGGTGGTTCCATAGTAGTCAGTGTTAGTCGCAGCTAGTGGCGCATCCTCTTTTCAACTGACTTGGTGATCCCTACTTCATTTCGGGGTCCTGTATCATTTGTTTTTATGTACTTTGTATTTTAAGGTATAATCGGAGCCTTGTTGCCGGCATTTCTACATTACTCTTCAGTTGTATTTAGAGGCTCAGTATAAAGGTTGTGGGTGGTGTTTGATATTGGAAAGTAAATCAGAAATATCAGTATTTGGAAAATATGTTTTTCATCATATCTATAAAAATTGTAATATTTTTTATATTATGGATGAAACTACCAACGGAAACAAAATGGAAGTTGTTAATGAAATATTTACAACGTATGATTAATGGAGTTCATCTCCTTTTTATTGATGAATTAGTCTGGGTAGAATGAAACCTAACAGGCTTGCTCAGTCGGGTTTACTCGGTTGGGCGCCGGTCGCACTCCTTTGTTTTTGGGGCGTGACAACCAGCCGCACATGGAGGGGACCGACGATGTCTATCCCACATTTCATAAACGGCCATGAAGGTAGGACCGGGTGAAGCATCTCTCCCAGTTGATAAATCATTGGGCGTGTCTTTGACATACGTTGTATTTTCATACGAAGTCTTTCACATCGTTTTCCATATCGTTCCAGTAGTAACCGACTCTGATTAACTTGCAAACCAGGGATTCTATTCCGGAGTGGTTCCCACAAGTGCCCTCGTGGACCTCTCTCATATCTTAGTCACTCTCCCCCAGGCCCAAGCCCCTAGGATCTCGACTCTTGGCAGCTTTGGTGTACAGGGATCTCGACTAATTAGGATCCAATAGTTATTTTCCTGTATGCGGGAGTCTATGTATTTGTTTCTCTAATCCTAAGTCAAGGTTGTCAAGTTTACCTCGGTGTGACCTTCTTCTACCACCGAGTTCATCAGTTGTACCAATGCCCCAAGTGGAATTCAACGAAGTCGACAGATGATCCCAAGTTGGCTAGTGCATCGGCCTCGCTATTTTGATTTCGAAGTGCGTGCTATAGAGTCCATCCTTGAATTGGTGTAAGGTCACATGAAACTTATCCAAGTACCTCAGCATCTGTTCATCTTTTACTTCGAACATCCCGTTAACTTGATTTATGAAGGAGGGAGTCACATTTGGCCTCGATCACTTAGGCATCCAGGCTCTTAGCCAGTTCTAGACATGCAATCATAGCCTCATACTCAGCTTTGTTGTTGGTCAACTTTACAGTACTAATAGACTGCCTAATTACTTTACCCGTAGGTTGTTTCAATATGATCCCCGAGCTAATCCACACAATGAGCAGTAATTCCTTCTCGACCCCGAGTACCAAGGCCGGCATAAAGTGGGCCACAAAGTCCGCCAAAATCTGAGATTTTATAGCGGTCCGGGCTTTGTACTCGATATCGTAGCTGCTAATTTCTATGACCCATTTGGCCAACCAGCTTGAGAGCTCGGGTTTATGCATGACATTCCTCAATGGGTAAGAGGTCAAGACACATATGGGGTGGCATTGAAAGTATGGTTTCAATTTCCTAGAATTTCTTAGTAAGGCGAGCGCCAATTTTTCTAAGTGTGGATACCTTGTTTCGGCATCACCTAGGGTTTTACTAACATAATAAATAGGAATTGTATACCTTCTTCTCCACGGACTAGGACACCACCTACTGCTACCTCAAAAACCGCCAAGTAGAGGTATAATTGTTCGTCCACTGTCAAAGTATGCAATAAGGGAGGGCTCAATAGGTATCGCTTGAGTTCTTCTAAAGCTTTCTGGCATTCCGGGGTCCCAAAGAAGTTTTTCTTCTTCTTCAATAGTGAAAAAGACCAATGGCTCTTATCCAACGATCTTGAAATAAACCGGCTCAATGCAGCTATCCACCCGGTCAACCTTTGTACTGCCTTAACATTGTCGATGATGGTGATGTCTTCTATGGCCTATATTCCCCGGTTAGATACCATGAATCCGAGAAACATACCCTATTTGACCCCGAATTCCCACTTCTCCGGGTTAGTTTACAAATGTTAATTACCTCAAGACGCGCAAATCATGAGAATTACTTCATAACATCACTCGTGCTGAGTTGTTGAAACCTACACACCAACGGTCGTCAACCACACGATCTATATAGTACTAGACAATTAATACATGATGTGTTTTCGATGACATGCACCTTCTTCTGGCAATACAAGATAATGATAGTATTGTTGTCATGCTCCAAAACTAGGGAGGCGTGGCTGGCACCCGATGCCATGTTGGCCCGAGCGAACCACTGCGTAACTCATTCTTTTTCTTTACAAAAAAAACTTCCCACTCAAAATACCATATCATATATATATATATATACATATATATATATATATATATATATATATATATATATAACGATATCAACGTTGTTCAACTTACGGGGTGTAACATCCTTCCCCCCTTTAGAACATCCGTCATCGAATGTTAACTATTACAGATTTACAAAATTTTTACTAGGGTCTCCTCTGTAAACAAACTAAAATCCAAACTATATCTGAAGTCTCGACTATTCACAACCTTTTGTACTTGAGTATCTCATATTGTCTTCACCTTTAACTTTCTTACCTTTCCATCTCGTGTCGTATCTTATCTCTCTTTCATAACCTCCCTTTAACATAAGTTGAAATTACATCTACGCCGAAAAGCTCTATTGTGATAGCACCTCAAGTGCATACAAAATTCGGTGGAAACTTTATACTAACTTCGTACGACTCAGCTCTATGGCACGATTTGAAACCAAAATAAGGGTAACATTTCCTAAATGCCCTATAGCCTCTCAACTATAAATATGGCGTGCAATAAATCCATAAGTGAGACTCTACTAGGCACGGCATTGTAAACTCCCTAGGACACGACTTGCTCTGATACCACTTTGTCACGCCCCAAACCTGGGGAGGCGTGGCTGGCACCCGCTGCCGTGCTGGCCCGAGCGAACCATTGCGTAATTCATTTTTTTCTTTACAAAAAACAATTTCCACTCAAAATACCATATCATATATATATATATATATATATATAACGATATCAAGGTTGTTAAACTTACAGGGTGTAACAATTCCTTTAACATCTGGAATCTCCTATGTTGTCTTGAACTCATGACCTTCCCTTTGAACTGACTCATAATCGATTGAATGGACTCACTGTATCTATCATGATATCGCATGAATATACGAGAATCCCTTTATCAACTAATAATCACAAGTAGATTAAATAATTCATCAACCAAAAACCTTTCACATAACTCATTTCAAGATAATCACGACATGCAACAACATTTTCATACCGGTAGGAGACATCCACCCCATGTCATGGTCAAAACAATCGCAAACTCCTTGGAACCGATTCGCACATAGTGAAGGAATCAAAATTGGATCCCTCTAAGTCAACCAAGTCACGCAGACTGCCAAACCCCAATGTATCATTGCAAAAACACATGCAAAGCCCTTTTATACCAAAGGAGCCGATTATCTCTATTCACATGCTGATCCAAGCCACTGCTAAACTGACCCAAGTTCTTCAAATTCCTCTTGCCTTGCCTTCGAGATAAAATTATCGTTCCTAGTACATTATGGACCTTAATCAAAAACTCATTTCAAGTGATCTTAACATGAAACCACGTCTTCCTAAGATCCATAATCCAGTTTATTGGCTCTTATGCATCCAATAGTATCTCAAACAAAAATACCTTCAATAAGGAGACCTCACATAATCGATAATGATACAGAAATTGTTACAACCCATGTTTTCGTACAGAAGAGTACGTCGTAAGTCGATTGATGTAAGCTCAGAAACGAGATCATTGAAAATTTTACAAAGTATGTTAGTTATGTTACCGTGGAGGTCACAAATATTTAAGATCGCGAATGCTAAGTACCAATAGGGCTGAAAGGCATAGAAGCTAAACGAATTGAAAAAAAGTAAGTTTCGTCGAAAGTCGACAAGTTGGGAATGTTATAACATGTACTTTTGGGGTGAGACTAGGGTTATTAAGATTATAAGGAGGTTAGTTTATGATTTATTTTTGGTCGTATAATATTAGTGTGTTATGTTTTGAAGTCAAGCAAGTTGTGAAACAAAAGTTGGCAAAGGTCACCACAAGTTACATTCATAAATGTGCTGAAAATTAGGTCAAACGTAGCTACGATTTCTCCCAATATACTTAGAGTTATGGGGAGGGGGGGGGGGGGGGTACCCTCCCAATTGGGGGGTTATGGGTTTTTTTTTTAAAAAATAAAATTTTTTTTCAAAAA
>ML439241.1:0-19991 GCA_005239525.1 Nicotiana knightiana
CCCGGTCCGGCCCAATACCCATCTCCCTCACCTATTAAAATAAACCTAGACCTAAAACCTAGACCTAAGAGCTAGAGACCTAGAAGAGGACTCCCCCCCCCAATCTGAAAAATAGGCAGCCGCCGCACTCCCCTTTCATCTCCTCTCCTAATCCTCAATCCTCTCACGATCTCTTTCCACTCTAACCCCCTCCACTCTGAAGAACAAGGAAAAACACCCACACATACACTGGAGTAACTAGGGCTCAAGTTCAATTCATAAATTGAAAACAAAAAAAAAGAAGCTAGGAAACAAGAGAAGAATTAAAGAAAAGAGCTGCTGCATTCTTTTTCTGCTGTTTGATTTTGCATTCTTTTGGTTTTCTTAAAAATGTTTTGTTCGTGAGCTTGGAATTCTGCTGGTTCTATTGTGCTTTGCTGGATCTGTGTCATTCCGGCTGTAATTCCACGCTTGAGATTTTCGGGCAGATTCGCGATCCCGTTGATGTTCCGGCAAGGCATACGGTTTCCTGTTCTAGTTTCTTATTTGCTCGGCCATTTTGCAACTGTAAAGGTTCTATATTATTTCAGATTCTATATAAATGCTTGAATGCTTAACTCGTTGTTTTGGTTGGAACAATATTTGTGTTTTGATTAAGTATATAGTTCCCTGTTTTGGACTTTAAATGCCTTTTGATATTTGTAGTCAAATTCCGTGTTTCACGATTTTCTTTTAGATTATATTGTTTTATATTATGTTGATCTCTTAGTTATAGTTTATTTTGCCTAAATTCACTGTAGTAGTAAAAGTTATCTGTTGAAGAACTTTGTCATAGACCATATATTGCTAAATTGGGTTTAAAAGTGAAGGCTTGGGTTGGTTATAGTTGCAAAAAGCTTGAATTATATTTAGGATACATGTTTGGTTTTGAAGGTATCTGGAACAAAAGTGTTCTACTGATGGCCCGTTATTTTTATTCATTAGCTAGCCCATTCCTTCAGTCTTCAATAATGAATAAGTGCTTATCCATGCTCCAAAAATATTCAGTCAATCTGAATCGTCCGTAATGGCAGCCATTGAACATTTCAATTCGCAATTTACTTCCAGTTGAGCAGTTATTGTGTTTTGTGTAAATTCCCAATTCTTGTTCCGTGTTTCAGGGGAGTTGATTCATAAAGGGAGTCTCTTTTGATTCATATTTTATGGTTCTGAAGCTATTTGAAGTTCTGGAATCTTAAAATGAACGTTAGGCTATACATTTTATATAATGTGTTGTTTAATTCTAAGAGAATTTTACACAAGTTCTATTTTGTTTACAAGATCAGTGGTTCATAATTGTTGGAAATACGAATGCGTTGAATAATATGTTCTGCTTTACACAAGCTTAGAAAAATCACTCACATATGACAGTATGTTTTAAACGCACTCTGAAACTATCATCGTGATTGTGTACACGTACATGTGACATAATTACGATACCAAAAATAAACCGAGGTATGTGGTCACACAACTTCGAACAAACAATCTTAACAATAATAAAATCACATGTAGCAATCGCGGGTGCATTTCATACGACGTGGTTGTGATGTGTCCAAAACAACAAGTGCACGTCATTGTGACTTTTTTCAAAATAATCCCATAAATATCAAAAAATTATTTATATACATATCCCATAAGCTAAAAATACCTCTTTTAGATAATAAAAAAAACCCCAAAACTTAGAGAATAATTGTATATCGCCTCAAATAGGCATATTTAATCGTCATGACCATAGTCATGACTATATAATCTACACTCGGGTGTGGCAACTCATGTCCCCGACTCTAACTCAAAACAATAATAAAAAATCAACATGTTGTAAATTGCGGGTGCATTTCATGTGGCGCATTTACAATGTGTCCAAAAAATAACAAGTGCACGTCATCGTGACTTGTATTAAAATAATTCCATAAATATTAAAAGCGGCTAAAAAGTGAAAAAGGGCTAAAATGCACAATAGGTTTTAAAATATGTAAATAATCAGATAATTTAGGCCAAATATTAACAGTTAAGCGACCGTGCTAGAACCACGGAACTCGGGAATGCCTAACACCTTCTCCCGGNAGGGGTGGGGAAAAAAAGAGGTGTGACAGTCTTTATCAATCATGAACACTCTATCTACCATAAATCTCTCTTAAGTAATTATGATAATTTACTAGACGCACTCTCTCAAGTTACGCTAGCTAGATTGCATTACAGTTCACTTTAGATTGCACCCGAGGTATCGTTATCTCTAATCCAACCTCTAAACCCTCGGTTATGACTTTCGTCTATACTCCGGGAGTGATGTTGTTCAAACAACTACCTAAATATGCACTCTCTCTCAAGTAGATACAAAATAAACAGGAACAACTAATTGATGGCCATTCAATTAACTACAACAAGAATGTAGTTGAACAAATAGAGATTAANTAAGTTGTGTTTTTGGGGTCTATTTATAAGTTTAGTACAAACCCTAAATGTGTAGGAGACTTCTATTTCAACCGGGAAACACTTAAACTCGTCGAAACACGAAATTGACCAGAACCAGGAGACCAGGCGTTTTGGCTCTAATGCCTGGATAAGGCTAGGCCAAGCCTGGCATTTTGGCTCTAAGGCCTGGATAAAGCCAGGCCAGGCCTGGCGTTTTGGATCTAAGGCCTGAATAAGGC
This sequence comes from Nicotiana knightiana, assembly GCA_005239525.1. Classification (NCBI taxonomy): domain Eukaryota; kingdom Viridiplantae; phylum Streptophyta; class Magnoliopsida; order Solanales; family Solanaceae; genus Nicotiana; species Nicotiana knightiana. Next base: position 2,670 of record ML439241.1, read on the forward strand.
CAGGCCAGGCCTGGCATTTTGGCTCTAAGGCCTGGCTATAGCCCGGTGCACTCCTCTTCGCCTCTTGAGCGTATTTTCGACGTTTTTGCATCCATTTAGCTCGGCTTCCATCTCCAATTCACCTACACATGAAATTGACTCCATTATGCACATACAAAGTGTGTTTTTATCATTAACGNTACACTAGACCAGTCTACAACTAAGGATTGTCAAGTATTAGACCACCTCCAGTTTCAGCGAACAATTTCGAATTGAAGTAAGGGTTGCTCCAGACTCTTCAAAATTGATGTGTCTTCAGAGGGAAGATGAACGAAGATACAAACAACTATCTAATGGACTTCGAGGAGATTATGAACACCTTTCAATACAATGGTGTTTCACAAGATGCTGTTTACTTAAGGGCATTCCCCTTCACACTCAAAGATGATGCGAAGCAGTGGCTTCGAAGCTTACCTTAGGGATAAATTAGAACATGGAAAGAGATGACAATTTCTTGGCAAATATTTTTCCTCAGCTAAAACGGGCATGCTTAGAAGAGAGATCCATAACTTCTGCCAGAAAGATACTGAGACTGTGTTTTGAGCTTGGGAGAGGTTTAAGGAGATTACTAGAAAGTGTCTACATAGTAGAATTGAAATCTAGATGCAACTCCAGGATTTTTTGGATAGGTTGACACCGACCTCACGTGGAACATTGAGTAATGCAGCCGGAGGCCCGTTGATGAAGAAGACACTAGAGGAGATATTCACTATTCTTGATGAATTGTCTGAAGATGCAAATCAATGGCCCTCTGAAAATGCTGAAAGAAGAAGAGCAACTGGAGTTCACCAGGTTGATACTAACACATTTGTGCAGGTACAACTTGATTCTATGGCAAAGGAAATACGGAGCCTGACATTGGCCTCGATACAAAGTGAGACTCGTGCAGCTTGTGACATGTGGAAGAGGACACCCTACTCATGAGTGTTAGGCTTCAACTGAGGAAGTGAATGCTGTGAGAAATTACAACTTTAATGCAATGGGCCAGAGACACCCCGGTTTTTCTGGGGGTACTGCAAATGCATGGCAACAGAATAATCCTAGACCTTAGGGACAAGGAGCTCCAGTTTACCAAAATTAGCAAAGGCAACAATTTTAGCCTCAATAGCACATCCAGTCTGGCTTAGAAAATCTCATGAAGTCCTTCATTCAGAAAATTGATGAGAAACTTGAAATTCATAGTGCAACTATAAGGGAACATGGAGAAGCTATCAAGGAAATATGTACTGGTCTTCGAAATTTGGAGAGACAAGTGGGACAGATTGCAACAATATTATCTAAAAGGATCACATGTACTCTGCTAGCTAATACTGAAAGAAACCCCAAAGAAACAGTGAATGTTATGACTCTAAGAAGCGGGCAAGTGTTGAAAGAGCCCGCCCCTGCCCAAAAAGATGTGATACCTAAAAAATAAAGTGGAGAGCAGCTGAAAAATGAAGTTGATAAGAAGAAGAAAGACAAGAAGGCAACTGAGAAAAAGAAAAAGGAAGAGAATTCAAGAAGGGATGAGTATGAAGAGAGCAAGCACATGCCTGCTTTACCTTTTCCCCAAAAGCTTTATAGAGAAAAGTTGGACAAGAAATTTGATAGATTCTTAGATATGCTGAAACAAGTTAATGTAAATTTTCCATTCAGGGATGTGCTTTCCCAATGCCAGCGTATGCCAAAATTCTTGAAGGAGATCCTTACGAAGAAGAGAAAGATAGAATATACCTTAGTGGTCAAGCTAACAGATCATTGTAGTCCAATCTTGCAAACAAACTCCTACAAAAGTGTGAAGATCCAGAGAATTTTACTATACCTTTCTCTTTTTTGGCTTTATTAATTTTGATAAGTCGTTATGTGATTCTGGTGCCTCAATTAATGTAATGCCTCTATCTTTTTAAAGGAAGCTGGAAAATGAGACTGGAGAGATAAGGTCAGCACCAATATCTTTGTAGCTGCTTGATCAAACAACTCTGATACCCGAGGGATAGTGGAAGATGTTCTAGTTTGGGTAGATAAGTTCGTATTTCTTGTAGATTTTATAGTGGTGAATATAGAGGAGAATAAGGAGGTCCCTCTCATCTTAGGAAGACCATTCTTAGCAAAAGGTAGAGCAATTTTAGATATACACGAGAGAAGACTCATGCTTAGAGTGGGTGATGAGACTGTAACGTTCGAGATGAATGTAGAAACATGGGTTAAAAAGAAGAAGCCAGCTGCAAGTGTTGAGTGGAAAGGGAAGAGATCAAAAGAGAAAGATGCTCTGAGTGAGAAACAAAAGTGTGGGGTCTACCCCAAGAAGGTTGAGAAGAAGTTGTCTGCATGGATGTGGCATTGGTTCGGCTGCATAGAATGGAGCCCCATTTCGACTCAGACCCTACCTAGATGTTCAGGGAAGTTTCCTTGTCCTCATGCTTTTTAATTGTGTGTCATTGGGATATGGAACAACTTAAAGTGTGGATGGGGGGATAATTGTATGTTGTACGTATATATGTTAGTTTTTGTTATTTGAGTAGTTAGAGATAGAAAAAATTGAAAAAAAAAACATAAAAATTTTAAATTTTTTGATTTTTTCCGACGATGGTTATCATTCGACAGCTTTCTTGAGGGATTAAAGTCGAAAGGAAAAGGCAAAAAGATTTTCTTTTGTGGTTAGTGTAATAATTTCCCCTTGGTTTTTCTTGGTGCGCCGGTTCTTTTCCAAGGGTTTTGTTTGAATAGGGTGTAGTTAGTTTTTGTTTTGTAGAATAGTATGAATCCTTGTGCTTTGAGTTGAATTGAAGACAATATCACTTAACTTTACTATGCCTTGTAAATAGTGAGTGCTTTAGTTGTGATGCTTAGGCTCAAGTTTTGACTCTTGCATAAGCACCTTAAATTGTATGATCTTAATTTTGCTTAACTGCTTTGACTAGAGTGTTGTGATAATCCAATATTGAGTGAGTTACGTGCCATGTGTGTGTGAGGTTTTGGTGTACTCTATGCATTGCATTTGATGTCCAGAATTTGCCCCGTGTGTTTGCAAAGTGAAATAGTAGTTGTATTCAGTCTTGGAAGTGATATAAACATTTCTTTGTTGAGCCAGTTATAAGATTTTAGCCACCTAATTTTTATGTATCTTAGTTAGCCCCGTTGATCATCTAATCCCGTTTCTTTGACAACCACATTTCAAGCTTGCCCAATTGTTTGAATTTATCATCTATTTGAACCATTTTACCTCTCGTGAGCAGTTGAATTGATTATGAACTATGTAAAAGTGAAGTGTGGGGTGGTTGGCTTGACTTTTGACTAGAACTAATAAAAATAAGGAGAAAGGTGCATTGTGTTGAAAAAGTAAAAGCCACTTGAATTAAAAAAAGAAGAAAAAGAAAACAAATAGTGTATTGTTGTGCAACAATATTCTTTTATAGTGGTATCTCTTGATGTAATTGTGCTTAAAGAAGTAGGGAGTTAATGTATATTGATGTGAATATGGAGTTATGGTTTGATCTAAGTGTGGGGTTTTGAACAATGAAATGTATGCATTAAAGTGCTTAGAGAGGTGTAGTTGATAAGCGGGGATTTTGACTACTTATTTTCATCCTTTGACTTCCGTTTTAGTTCAAAAATGTTTAAAGGTATTCTCAAAATCTGATGAAATATGCTTACTTGCAGGAGTATTGGAAAATGAGCCAAAGTGATGAAATTCAACTCAAGAAGGAGTATTTTTGAACAAGGACAAAACTCAAGCAAAAAGGCTAAAGTATGGACCGCAGAATTCTGTCTGCGGCCCCAGAACATGAAGAAAATTCAACAGTCCTGTATGCAAAGTGCGGACCGCACGATAATTATGTGGCGGCAGAAGTCAAGGTTTAGAGAGCTGGAAATTCAAGACCATCAAGATCTGCGGACCGCACTATAATTGTGCGGCTGTAGAAAATAAATGTGCGGCCGCACTCAGAATTGTGCGGTCCGCAGAACTCAAGAAATGGGGGCGTAGTTCAGAATTGTGCGACCGCATCAAAGTGCGGACTGCACACAGAATTGTGCGATCACAGAACCCCCGAAAGGGTAATTTTGTCCGAAATTTCAGCTGTATAAATAGTCTTTTTTGACGAAATTAGGTTAAGTTTTGAACATCTGAAAGTTTGTAGCCGTTTTTCTTTACTGTTTTGGGAAACTTTATCATATCTTGTGGATTTTACATTGGATTTTCATCTAGTTATAATTAAATGTGAGTTTAATAATCTTCTCTTCTTTATTTTCTTCATCTCCCACTATGAGTAGCTAAATTTCCAGCAAGGGTTGTGACCTAACCCTAGTGTAGGTACTTAATGGGTGTTTTATTTAGGGCTTGTTTATGGTTGGGTGTGTAATATTTAGCCTAGTTCTTGCTTATAATTATAATGGTTGCAAACATTAGTCCATGCCTATTTGACTTAGTCTCTTCTTGAGAAAGAGAGACTAAGTCTAGGAAAACTTGGGTAACAAAAATTAGGATGAACTCAAGAGATTGATAGTCCCAATTAAAGGGTTGAACCTAGAGATAGTAAAACCCGACTTGAGAATTTATAAACTATTTTGTGCAATACCTATTTGAACTTGAGAAAGCCAAATTGGGAAAAACCACTCTCTTAAAGAGGTATTGAGTGGGTAATTATGTGTTGATTGCTGCAATACACCCCGACCAACGAATCTCGCTCTAAATCCCACAACCCGTTAGGCAAACACCTACGTGAAAGTCACAGCCCTAGACCTTTTACATATTAAAAAAAAACAACAACAAAAACATCATTCCTTATTTTCATATTACACATTTGCAAACCGTAGCATAATTTAGAAGTAGAATCAAAATTGTGGAAGTGCATCTTAGACAGTTTACGCGCTTAGTCCGAATATATACTTAATCCCATCTACGCTCCATGTGGATTCGATGCCGAATCTTAGTTGGGTAATTATTATTGCAATCGATCACTTCACAACCCCAATTTTTAAGGTGTGATTTGGGCGAGATCAAGTTTTAGCGCCGTTACCGGGGAGCTAAAAATGAATTTAGCTATATATTTGGTTTTGTGTGTGACTTGTCTTCCTTTTCTTCCGTGTTACTAATATTTTTGGTGAACCAATTGTAGGTAAAAAACTGGCTCTCAACAACAATGATCCTCTTGGAAACTTTCCATCGGGGGATGATGGGGAGGATGACCAAGTTGAAGAGGTTCCTCTTGAATCTCAAGCAAAAATACGAGGCCGCCCGCCTCAAGAAAATGTTCCCGTTCCTCCCCCACCTCCACCAAGAGCAGCTCCACACCGGGTGTCGCCAAACGAAGGATATGCAAGTGCCATAGTCCCCCCCTCCCGTATTAGGGAGGGTAACTTCAAAATCACTAATGTTATGCTCACATTGCTAGAGCAACGGGGATTCTTCATCTGGGCTCCGAGTCAAAATGCATACAAACACATGAAGGGGTTTGTGGACAATTGCTGGGGGAGTAAACAGACCAACGTCTCCGAGGATTCTCTAAAGTTGAGGCTATTTACCTTCTCTCTACAGGGGAAATCCTTGGATTGGTTAGAAAGATTGCCAAACCGTTCTATCCGTACATGGGATGAATTGGCGGAGAAATTCATTTCCATGTTCTTTTCTCTCGGGCATATGGCTACTCTTAGAGACGGGATTCTAGCATTCAAGGAAGAACCCAATGAGCTTTTGCATGAGATATGGGAGAGGTACCGTACTATGGTGAAAGAGTGCCCAAACAATAATATGACGAAGGTTATGATTCAAGAAACTTTCTATAGGGGGATCAATACTACCAATAAATGCGTGGTCAACCAACTTGCCGATGGAAATTTCATGACAACACCATATGCCGAAGCTTGTGAGATCTTATATGAAATGGAGGATACTTCATCAGCATGGCAAAGTAGAGCAAATGTTCCTGAAGGCGATCCAAATGTGATTCACCTACATAAACAATTGCATGATCATGGGCAAGCAATTTCCGAGTTGACCCCCACAATGAATCAATTAGCCAAAGCTCAACTTAAACAAGTTCAAGGATCTAAGCAAGTAAATGCAGTAGAAGGTATAAATATGATGGTGAACAAGCGAAGGCAAAAGGGTTAACAAGTGTAAAACCGTGAGAAACAATATGTGCAAGAAGATAGTGGGTTTGACCAAGATGAATCCTACAATGAACAAGAGGAGGAAGTGCAATATGTGAACAACTTCCAAGGGAAAATAAACAACTCTCAAGGCCCAAATTAACAACAATGACAATCTCAAGGTAATCAAGAGAATTGGAACTCAAACCACCAAGGCAACTGGAGTGGTGGTAACAACCAAGGTAATTGGAAAAATCAAAGCAATGAAGGCAATTGGAATGGTCAAAACAACCAAGGAAATTGGAGTAACAACAAGATATTGTGGAGGCAAAAACCAAGGGGGTTGAAACAATAACCAAGGGAATTGGGGGTCGGGCTTTCAAAGGCCCCCGATGTATTAACAACCAAGCAACCCGCCTCCTTATCCCTCCCATAGGCCTAGCTCTTCCAATAATGAGATGGGGCAAACTGAGAATATGTTGAAACAACTAATGGAGAATAATGTCTACTCTGATGCTCAACTAGCCTCTCACAACACTTAAATTCGCAATTGGAAGTTCAATTGGGGCAAATCTCGCAAGATTTGAACACTTATCCTAAGGGGTCACTACCAAGTGACACGGTGGTGAACCCGAAGGGTGGGAATAACACGGGACATGCCATGGACGTGAATACAAGGAGTGGAAAAGGTGCGTATGCAAACACCTCAAGTCAAAGAAAAATTATGGATGATGAACAAGTGATTCAAGAAGATGAGATTCCAAACAATGGTGTGCAAGAAAATGAGGAAGTGAGAATTGATATTGATGAAAATGTGGAGGAGATTTAAGAGGAAGTGAACCCCTCTAGGGAACACATTGTTGACATACCCGAACCGGTAGTGCCAAAGGCTAAGGCACCAATTCCAAGTCCTCATCCTCCATATCCTCAAAGGCTTGCCACGAAAAATGGCGAGAACCAATTCAAAAATTTTATTGACACGATGAAGAGCTTATATACTAATGTGCCATTAGTTGAGGCTTTGGAACAAATGCCCGGATATACAAAGTTCATGAAGGATTTGGTGACAAAGAAGAGGTCGATGAATTGTGAGACTATAAAGATGACACATCAAGTGAGTGCAATTGTGCACTCAATGTCTCCTAAATTGGAAGATCCCGGTTCTTGCACAATACCTTGTACCATTGGAAACGCCGACCTTGCCAAAGCTCTTTGTGATCTAGGGGAGAGTATCAACTTTATGCCCTACTCGGTTCTCAAAATGTTGGGGATTGGGAAATGAAGATCCACTTCTATGAGGCTACATATGTTCGATCGTACCATGAAGAGACCATTGGGTAATATTGATAATGTGTTGGTCCGTGTTGATAAGTTCATCCTCCCGACGGACTTTGTGATTCTTGATTGTGAAGTAGACTATGAGGTACCTATTATTTTGGGTAGAGCTTTCCTTTCTATGGGGAAGGCTCTTGTTGATGTGGAAGCTGGTGATCTCACCTTCCAGATGGGTGATGAAAGGTGGTTTTCCATGTATGCAAATCTATGAGGCAACCGAATAACAATGAAGTTTGTTCGTTTATGGATTTGGTGACCGATGTGATTATTGATAATGCTAGTTCCACAATGAATTTTGAAGATACTTTGGTGGCCGTTTTGCTTAACCTTGATGATGATATTGAGAAGAATGACTATGTGGAATGTGTGAATGCATTGCAAGGAATAGGGTATTATACTTATGAACCCTGAAAATTGTCCTTGGATCTTGAAAATGGGAAGACTCCTCCAACGAAGCCCTCAATCGAGGAGCCTCCCACTTTGGAGCTAAAGCCATTGCCTCCATATATCAAGTATGAATTCCTTGGCCCTTGTTCTACCTTACCGGTTATTCTTTCCTCTTGTTTGACTAACGTGCAAGTAGACTCCACATTGGCGGTGCTACAAAAGAGGAACAAAGCTATCATATGAACATTGGCAGACATTCGAGGAATAAGTCACGCCTTTTGCATGCACAAGATTATTTTGGAAGAGGATGCCGAACCCTCTATTGAACATCAAAGAAGAATAAATGAAGCAATTCAAGAGGTGGTCAATAAGGATATCATAAAGTGGTTAGATGCCAGGGTTATTTACCCCATGTCCGATAACTCATCTCCGGTGCAATGTGTCCCAAAGAAAGGGGTCATGACTTTGGTTACCAATGACGAGAACGAGTTGATTCCAACAAGACCGTTGACCGGGTGGAGAGTGTGTATGGACTATCGCAAACTCAACAAAATCACAAGGAAAGATCATTTTGCACTTCCCTTCCTTGATCAAATGCTTGATAGGTTGGCCGAACTTGCTTTCTATTGTTTTCTTGATGGATATTTCGGCTACAATCAAATTCTTATTGCTCCGGAGGACCAAGAGAAGACTACTCTCACATGTCCCTATAGTACTTCTGCATTCTCGCGGATTCTATTTGGGTTATGCAATGCACCGACATCTCAATGGTGTATGATGGCTATCTTTACCGACATGGTGGAGGATTTTCTTGAGGTCTTCATGGATAACTTTTCCATGGTCGAGAAGTCTTTTGATGATTTTTTGAAAAATTTGGATAAGGTCTTGGCAAGATGTGAAAAGACGAACTTGGTACTTAATTGGCAAAAGTGTCATTTCATGGTCGAGGAAGGCATTTTCCTTGGACACAAAATTTCAAAGAATGGTATTGAGGTCGACAAGGCCAATATAGAGGCGATTTCTAAACTTCCACCCCCTTCAACCATGAAGGGAGTGAGGAGTTTCTTGGGTCATGCAGGGTTCTATTGTCATTTCGTCAAGGATTTTTCCAAAGTGGTGAACCCCTTGTGTAAGATTTTGGAGAAGGATTCCAAATTCTATTTCAACAAGGATTACATGAAGGCATTTGAATTGCTCATGTTCAAATTGACAACTACTCCTATTATTACCACACCGGATTGGAGCTTGTTTTTTGAGCTCATTGTGGCGTAAGTGATCTGGCGGTTAGAGCAGTTTTGGGGAAATGTATCAACAAAATCTTTCATACAGTCTACTATGCTAGTAAGATCATGAACGATGCCCAAGTCAATTACACGGTGATCGAAAAAGAGCTCCTTGCTATTGTCTTTGATATGTAGAAGTTCCGCCCGTACTTAATGGGTACAAAGGTGATGGTTCACACCGATCATGTGGCACTTTGGTACTTAATGAGCAAAAAGGATTCAAAGGTGAGGTTAATGCGGTGGGTTCTTTTATCACAAGAGTTCAATCTAGAAATCCAAGACCACAAAGGAAGTGAAAACCAAGTGGCGGATCGCTTGTTTCGCTTGGAGGAGGAGGGGAGGCCACATGACGGCCTTGAGATACATGATTTCTTCCCCGCTGAGAAACTTCTAGCCATTTCAATGACCGAGATGCCATGATTCACCAACTTATCAAATTATCTTGTGAGTGGTATTGTACCGAATGAGTTCTCTTCAAACCAAAGGAAGAATCTAAAACGGATTGCCTTGACTACTATTAGGATGGACCTTACCTCTTTTGGATTTGTACTGATGTTGTGATTCGACGATGTGTGCCGGAGGAAGAATAAGTAGAAATTCTTGAGTCTTTCCACTCTTCACCATATGATGGTCACCATGGTAGAGCGAGAATGACGATAAAAGTGTTGAGTTATGGATTCTATTGGCCTACTCTATACAAGGACACAAGTGATTTAGTCAAGCGTTGTAATGAATGTGAAAGGTCCAGTGGGATTTCTAAGAAAAATGAGATTCTCCTCACCACCATCTTGGTAATTGACATTCTCGATGTGTGGGGCATTGATTTCATGGGACCGTTCATAATCTCTTGTGGGAACACCTACATTTTGGTAGTTGTGGACTATGTTTCAAAGTGGGTGGAGGTCGTTTATCTACCCAACAACAAAGCTCGAAGTGTGGTGGCATTTTTGAAAAAGAACATCTTTACAAGATCTGGTATTCCAAGGGCCATTATAAGTGATGCGGGATCACACTTTTTCAACAAATCTTTTGATACCTTACTCACCAAGTATGGTGTCACTCACAAAGTATCGACCCCCTATCACCCTCAAGCAAGCAGATAAGTGGAATTCTCCAACTGAGAGATCAAGGGTATTTTGTCAAAAACAGTGAATGCCAACCGAACGGATTGGTCAAAAAACTTGATGATGCTCTATGGGTTTATAGGGAAGCTTACAAAACACCGATCGATATGTCTCCATACCGGTTGGTGTTCGGAAAAGATTGTCACTTTCAGGTGTAACTTGAGCACAATGCTATGTGGGCATTGAAGAAGCTTAATCTTGAGTGGGATGTTGCCACCAACTTAAGGGTGGCACAATTGAATGAACTTGATGAATTCCAGTACCATGCATATACAAGTCTTCCTTATACAAGGAGAAGATGAAGTACCTCCATGACAAGTACATTCGGAACAAGGAGTTCAAAGAAGGTGATCTTGTGTTGTTTTTCAATTCTCGGTTATGAATGTTTCCGGACAAGTTGAAGTCTAAATGGAGTGGTCTGTTTGAGCTTGTGAACGTGACACCCTTTGGTGCATTAGACTTGAAGAATAAAAATGATGAAGTATTTAGAGTCAATAGTCACCGGGTGAAGCATTATTTGGGAAAAGTTGATGATGGCCATTTCATGGCATTAATTCATTTCAAGTGATTAACCGTAATCTGCGTTGTGCCGCGGCGTTAAATCAGGCGCTTCCTGGGAGGCAACCCATGTTTCTTTTTATTCTTCTTTTTATATAGGTTTTGTTTTGTGCTAACTAGTTTTGAAGTGAATTGTAGGAATGAGTTTGCTTTGCAGGAACTGTGCTTGAAAAAATGTCTAAGTTTTGAAAAAGTGCGGACCGCACATTTATCATGCGGACCGCACATTTATCGTGCGGACCGCACATTTATCGTGCGGACTGTATAATCTTGCATGCCACAGTAGAAAGGAGTCTGTGGCCGTACAATTATTTGTGCGACCGCACAACTAGATTCCCTAAAATTCAAACTCTTTGAAGTTTGCAATGGCAGAGAAATGGCCAATTTGCGTCCGCACTTGGAATTGTGCGGTCCGCACAAATATCTGCGGCCGCACCCAATTTTGTGCAGACTGCAGATCTTCACTGACATCAGGTAAAGAGTGCGGACCGCACACAAAATTGTGCAGCCGCACTCAGCTGCACATTTTGGCCTAAGTTGGTCAACCTATAAACAGGCCCTCCTCTCACTGTTCCAAACTTTACGCACTTTGAACTCTTGACACCAAAGTAAGAAAAGTGCACAAAAAATTGTTTCAAACATCACACTCATTTCATCATCCTAGATTCTCCCCTACATCCTTCATCACTGGTATGTTCAATTCATGTTTAGATTTTTTTTAATTTTCTTAGTTTTTGCTCTTAATTAGTATAATTATTTTTAGGCCTAAATGTCAGATAATTCATCATGTGTGCTTAAAGTTGCGTAGGTAACTTCATATGTACTCATTGAGGGTTGGCTAAATCATGTACCATGTATATATTGCAAATACCATGTCCGCATTGTGCTAAAATTGCTAAAACCTAAGTTCACTGTCTTGGGATTTTGAATTCTGCGGCCACACATGTAATTGTGTGGTCTACAGATCCTTAGTTTTAGGGCAAGTCTGTGCATTCAATGTGCGCACCACACTCAAAATTGTGCTGTCTGCAGAAAATGATCTGCGGCCGTAGAAATATTTGTGTGACTGCAGATCCAAACTTTAGAGAACTGGTATTACCGGGCCTGTAATTGTGCGACCTCACTCACAATTGTGTGTTCCACACTTCAATTGTGTGACCGCACTTCAAAATTGTACAGTCTGCGGCCGCACCCAGAATTGAGCGGACCACACTTTCACCTTTGCATACGATTTTGTCTGCAACTTTTTATAGCCTGTTTTTGAACATTAACTGACTCCTGTTGCTTTGTATTGCAGACAATTGTTTGATCAAGAAGTCGTGGTGATACTTCTAAAGGGAGGGGTGAACCCTTCCGAGGCCGAGGCAGGGGTACTCAACCACTTGCAGTGTAGAAAGTGATAGCAAAGAAGCCAACCACCGGGAGAGCAGGGCCACAAAGCCCGCTGGATCAAGTTCTTATGTCCCATCTAGGGAAGCTTCTGAGGGCCACTATGTAGAGGCACAACCTGAGGCCCAATCTCAACCACCGCAGTTCCTTGGGAGATACCAACTCCGCAATGAACCTTCCACATCAGCAAGTTTTTCTGAGGGTTTGGATAAAGGCAGCCATGGTTCAGAATCCTCATCTACACACACACCCCCTGCACCACTCGTAGTAGATGATGATATTCCAGATGATGGTAGAAGGGGTGATACTAGAGTTGCCGGTCTAGAGAGGTCGAAAAAGAAGGAGGCATGGGAAGACAGATTTGTGAGCTTGACATCATTTACCAAATTTAGAGAGTGGCCCCGGAGATCACTCACACTTGAGAGACAATTTCTATTGAAGGATTTGGATAGGTTCAATCCAAATGTGGCTAAACAATTCACGGAAAGAAAAGGGTGGACATGGTTTACTCAGAGTGTTATGGATGCCAGGGAGCATTTAGTATGGGAGTTCTATGCCAATGTGGAACATATCAAGAAGAGTACTAAAGTGACCAAGGTGAGAAACTTGAAGGTTCGATTTGATCAAAGCACTCTGAACACCTATTTGGGGTTTGAGGAGGTGGATCCAGTTCAGTACTTGGATAGGTTTTCAATGGGTGATGCAGCTCGCCCTTGGTTAGCAGAGATCTTGGCAGCTCCAGGACCTCCACCATCATGGATCACATCGGAGGTTCCCATTGTATGGTCCACCCTCAACTTTGAAGCAAAAGGGTGGCAAACATTCGTGTGCAGCCGCATAGACCCGAGCCAAAATGAGAACAATCTTCCAATCCCCCGGGCAGTCTTGGTGGCATCTATCATGACCGGGTACCCAATCAATGTGGGTGCCATCTTGTCGGGCAACATGTCAGCGGTTTTCAGACAGGGTGAGAGCTCTTACCCGTATCCCAACACCCTTACAGAGTATCTCACGGATGTGGGGGTGGTGCCCGGGAGCTTTGATACAATGGTTCGGGCTAAGAATCCATTCTTCTGGTATTATTTGAAGGACCCGAGGAACCCGAAGCTCAAGGGTAAGTCAACTGCTACCGTAGGCCAGTCTTATGAGCCATTGGCGGTGGTTGCAGATTCAACAGCTATGCCTTCTACAACTTCCATGCCTTCCACAGCAGGCGGGCCTTCCACTAAGACAGCTGCCATGCCACCACCTCCATCTTCAGGGCCACCAGCATCAGTATCAGGGCGTTCCTCCTCAACGTATCCACTCACTACGCTGCGAGTCTCCCAAACATTGGTGAGTCTCAACAACTGGATGCAGACAGCTACTGCAAAGCTGTCAGACATATCCAGTGTTGTTGCAGCACAATCTTCTAGCCCAGCAGCACTAAGGTTACTCCGTAATTGGAGGAAACAATAAAGAAGATCTTGCACAATCAGAAGACCATCATGGATACATTGGTGGCACATGGGGGAGCTATTGAGGAGTTGGGTAAACAGGTGAAGAAGATGAGGAAATCACAGGCCTCAAGGAAATCAGTGGACAAGTTGAGACGGGAGGTGACCAAGATAGCAGTAGTTGGTGATCTTCCATTTGATTTACTGATGGTGAAGATCCATCAGTACCAGCAGACCTGACATCACCATCAGCACCAGTGGCACCAGCTGGCCAGTCTGACGAGCCAGACCTTGTTGCCCATACTGCTGAGAAGGTGCTACAAATGTTCACCAACCCCCAACCCCATTACTCCCCGAGCAGAGGATGATGAGATCTAGTTGGAGGATCCTGAGGGTGGTGATGCTTCTATGCACACTAAGACCACATAGGGAGTTCTCTCTACTCTCTACCCTTCCTTATTTTTATTTTTTTTTAAGCATTAAGGACAATGCTTATTCTTATTAAGGGGGTGGTCTATTTTGATTGATTTGATATGACACTGGCCTCTAATAACTATAATACTCTCTTTTTATCTTTATTTTCTTTTTCATTATGTATATATTCCTCCCTCTCTATTGATGTATATATTCTCTTTCCCATTCTCGGTTTGTATATTCATTTTTGTTTTCAGTAGTTACTTCATAGCTTCATTGTTTTATTTCTTAGTAGTTTAGATTCTTATTTACTTTAATAAATTCTTTTGATTTGGTAGCTTCTTTTTATGTTTAGGTGATCAATAAGCCTTTGATTTTCTTAATGCCACAGTTCTTTCCAAAGGTGGGTTTTGTGTGAACCAGGTGACTCTTCCCAACGATGAATGGCGTGACAGCCTTCTTAAGGGATTGAGTCCGTTTTTGATGTTTAGGTAAAAACAGTAGTAATAATGAATAAAAGTGTCAATCATGCTTCACTTGATACCAACACACTTAACTACACGTTTATGGTTAAAAACAAGTTCTTGGAAAGAAATGGTTCTAGTTAGTCACCTTGTGACTCTTGTGTTGACTTAGACAACCATCGAATGGTTTAGTTGAACCATTAGTGATTTTCAGTCTTGACTACAGTTGTTGTGAGCCCTCGACTCTATCCTCTTTAACAATCCAGCTGTGTTAGTGGTGAGATGTTTTGTTGCAAGTCCAAGTACCCGTGCGAATGGTCTAGAACTTCCCCCGAATGTGTTTCTAGGCGCAACTCTAAGTTTTGGTTGGTTTGAGAAGTGATTATAGGCTCTCCTTGACCCGTTTTTGAAATTTTCCATGGCCCACCAATGATGTTATCCCTAGTCAACCCTTTTGAGATTAAAGCCTTTCTCATTTGGTAACCAGATTACAAGCCTTTACCCGTTTTGTAGTGACCCTCTCTTGGCACCCGGACTTTCCTTAACACCCATGAGAAACAGTTGGCGAAAATATAAGTTTGGGGGAGAGACAAGGAGTTTGAAAGTGGTATCAAGGTACGAAAAGATAAAATAAATGAATAAATGAAAGTCAAAGAAAAAGAAAGAAAGAACAAAAGAAAAATACAAAAAAGAAAGTGAATAAAGTGAAGAGTTGATGGGATTCAAAGAAAGGAAAAAATGCAAAGCATGGAGAAAATAAAGAAGGAGAAAATGAAGATCAAGACCAAGAAAGAGTGATGTCAAGTCTCTCTAGTTCCCCTAAGGAAGAAGAAAATGACTCAAAGAGTCGGCAAAGCATGAGCCAAAAAGAGAAAAAAAGAGTGCTTAAGGAAAGATGAACCCGTTTTATTCTAACATTTCCTACCTTAGTCCTAAAGCCTTCATTACATGCCAAAAAATCCCTATGTGATTTCAAGCCGAGTGAGCTTACATTAGTGATGATTTAGATGAGGGGCAAGCATATGGTACTTAGAGCCGTACTTGTGACATTCTTTTTAGAGTGATGAGCGAATTTTTCACAAATCATTAAATTAAGTGCTTCATTCTTAAGTGAGAAAAGCTAACGGAGAGTAGATGAGTAGGAGTTTGGGATCCACAGTCACCTTCATGAAAGGGAGATCTTCCTTGATGAGTAAAGTCATATCTTGATGCTCAAGTGTCATATTAGAGCTATTTGTGTTTTAACCTTCAAAACATTGCCTTGTTGATAATTCATGAGTGTGTGGGTAATTGTTGGTCCCAACTGATGTGTCTTTGATTCACCGTAGATTTAGATGAAATAGCTCTTGTCTTGTGGAGGTGGGAATTACCTTATTTGCTTGAGGAAAAGCAAAAGCTTAAGTTTGGGGGAGTTGATAAGTGGGGATTTTGACTACTTATTTGCGTCCTTTGACTTTCGTGTTAGTTCAAAAATATTTAAAGGTATTCCCGAAAACTGATGAAATATACTTACTTGCAAGAGTATAGAAAAATGAGCCAAAGTGATGAAATTAAACTCAAGAAGGAGTGGTTTTGAACAAGGAAAAAACTCAAGCAAAAAGGCTAAAGTGCGGACCGCAGAGTTCTGTCAGCGGCCGCAGAACGTGAAGAAAATTGAATACTCCTGTAATGCAAAGTGCGGACCACACAATAATTGTGCGGCCGCAGAAGTCAAGGTTAAGAGAGTTGGAAATTCAATACCATCAAGATCTGAAGATCACACTATAATTGTGCGGCCGCAGAAATCAAATGTGCGGCCGCACTTAGAATTGTGCCTTCCGCATAACTCAAAAAGTGCGTCCGCAGTTCAGAATTGTACGGCCGCAGAAACCACTCCTGTCAAAAGCTGCAGCAAAGTGCAGACTGCACACAGAATTGTGCGGCCGCATAAAATCCGAAAGGGCAATTTTGTCAGAAAATTTCAGTTATGTATAAATAGTCTTTTTTGACGAAATTAGTGCCACGACCAAAATTCCCAACCTTAGGGATCGTGATGGCGCCTAACACCACACTTGCTAGGCAAGCCAATGTTAGAATTTGAGTAGCTAACTTCCTTTGATTATCTTCTTAAACATCAATAAATAAATCTAACGTAAACTTAATTTAAATGATTTTCAATGATAAAATAATAAATAATTGAATAAAAATGAACCACAAACTAATTATGTAAATAACTCTAAGATTACCAAGGGTCTGGTGTCACAATTCACGAACTACTAAAGAATACTACAAATACTAGGCCGACAGAAATAATGTAACTGTTGTGAATAAAATAAAATAGCGTTTATGGAAATAGGAAAAGACTCTCGGGATCTGCGAACGCCGACAGATATACCTCGTGTCTCCGAGTAAATGAATAGCCACTCTAAATATCTCTACTGCTGGACGATACTTGGATCTGCACAAAAGAGTGCAGAGTGTAGTATTAGTACAACTGACCCCATGTACCGAGTAAGTGTCGAGCCTAACCTCGACGAAGTAGTGACGAGGCTACGGCGGGGCATTAACAACATATACCCTTTGACAATAATATATACTATAACGCAATAAAACAATTCTACACGAACATGAAAAATATAACTGAGACAATAAATATAAAGCAAGAAGGAAATCTAAACAAATAATTAAGTACTGCAACAACAATAAAATAACTCAGCCGCCTTTTCCAGGCCTCAGCTATAACCAACTCTCAAATAATTTCCAAGGTTCCAAACTTTAACTTTAGATAAAAGTAGTGCTAAAATATGAAAAATAGTAATATAAAATAGTAAGTTTTCAAATCTTT
>ML439241.1:20645-32092 GCA_005239525.1 Nicotiana knightiana
GCTGTCAACCCAGCTCAGTCTTTATGTACCATGATAAAAATCAAAAGAATAACCAACACTTTTAATACACTCGCCACAACAATTGACAACAATAAATTGAAACCCAACAACCACGTAAACCTCAACAATCATAAAACAGTTAAACTGCATTCGTCATCACTTCCTCAATATTATCAACAATGGAACCAATAGGAACATATACAATATATATAATTTGTAAAAACAATGCCAAACCACTCAACCGTTTTGTACCACAAGGAATCTAGCTAAAACAACTAATACTCTTTTCAAAATAACCACAAAAATATCTAACAATAAAATACAAGACCAAGTAGTCATAGAAACAATAATGGACATAAAACAATTAAGACAAGAATCAATTAAAGTGGGAACGGGAAAACGATCATGCTTTACATGCAAATTGGGTGGTGCATAGATACTCGTCACCTCACCTATAAACCACGCCCATGCATTTCATCTAGCAAACAAGTGGGGATTCTTATTCCCTCAAGTCAAAGTTAGACCAAACACTTACCTCAATTTCGCAGGCCACTCACTGCTCAATTATTTCTTTTCCTTTTGAATTCACCTCTAACTTGCTCGAATCTAATCACAATTAACTTAATATCATTAACTAATGCTAAAGGAACTAACTTTATTGAAAAATATAATTTTTCCTAAGTTTTCTAAAAAAAAAGTTAAAACCCGACCCCGGGCCCGCTTGGTCTAAACTCGGTGTTTGGACCAAATTACGTTTACCATTCACCCACGAACCCAAATATAAAATTAATTTCAAAACCGATTCGAGGTAAAGATTCGATTTTTATAAAATTCTCTAATTCTACCCAAACCCTCAATTTTACCATGAAAATTCTTAGTTTTTGATTTAAAAGTGATGAAAAACAATGGGTAATTGAAAGAGTAAAGTTTATAATTGATTACCTATGACTTGGGGATGATATTTGGTGAAGAAATTCGTTCCTAGGGCTGTGGGGTTCGAAAATTTGAAGAAGAAGAAGTCTGCCCGTTTTATATATAATTTTTTGCCAGCTATTCTGCCTTGTTTTTTGTGTGAAACAATCCCAAAACTCTATTTTTATGTATCCAATGGATTCCTTGTTAAATTCTAGTCAAGTTAGGCTTTTGAATCACTCAATTTGGCCTTATAATGAAGGAGATATGTAGGTTTTAATATTTGCAATTTGTGTATATTTTTAATACGCCGTCAGGGACAATTTCGTAATTAACCTAAAAATTCTGGCAACCTTAGTAAAATGCCCATAAAACCCTCATACGATGTCCAAATTCGATGATTCTTTTTNCAAGTCTAAAAGTATCATACGGACTTGTTCGTGCGATCAAATCATGAAAATAACATGTAAAACAACGAATTAAACCTCAAAACTCATTATTTTCCTGAAGAGCACTTATAGTTCATAACTTTTCAACCGGGTGTCCGAATCACGTCAAACGAACTTCATTTTTACCAGATTTCACAGGCAAGGCCTAAATATCATAAAAAATCTGCACCGGGCTTCGGAACCAAAATACGGTCTCGATACCAATGATTTTAAACATTAATTATTTTCTTTATTTCATAAATATTTCAACAAAATAATTTCTTTCAAAAATTGATTTCTAAGGCTTGGGACATCGGAATTCATTTCCGAGCATACGCTCGGGTCCCATATTTTACTACGGACCTCCCGGGATCATCGAAACACAGAACCGAGTCCGTTTACTCAAAATGTTGACTCAAGTCAACTAAAATCAAATTTGTAATTCTAAAAAATATTATTTCTTATATTTTCACATAAAAGATTTCCGGTTTCACGCCTGGACTGGGCACGAAAATTGAGGTAGTTAAAATTAATCTTTTTATGGCTAATAAGTCTAGAACGGAGTCTAAATTCATAAAATGACCCCATGGGTCATCACAATCTCCACCTCTAAAATAAACGTTCGTCCTCGAACGGACATAGAAGATACCTGAATTTGCAAACAAGTGTAATATTTACTCTGCATGTCCGACTCGGACTCCCAAGTAGCTGCCTCAACGGGCTGGCCTCTCCACTGCACTTGATTTGAAGGATAACTCTTAGACCTTAATCGACGAACCTGCCAGTCTAAAATAGCTATCGGCTCCTCCCCATAAATCAAGTCTTTTTCCAATTGGACAGAGTTGAAGTCTAACACGTGGGACGGGTCACCATGGTATTCCCAGAGCATAGACACATGGAATACATGATGAACTGAGGATAACTCTGAAGGCAATGCAAGTCTATACGCTACCTCCCCCACTCTATCAAGAATCTCAAACGACCCGATATACCTAGGGCTCAACTTACCCTTCTTTCCAAACCTCATAACACCCTTCATGGGTGATACCCGAAGCAATACTCTCTCTCCAACCATGAATGCCACATCAATAACCTTACGATCGGCATAACTCTTTTGCCTAGACTGAGCTGCACGAAGCCTTTCCTGAATAATCTTGACCTTATCTAAGGCCTCGTGCACTAAATCTGTACCCAATAATCGAGCTTCTTCAGGCTCGAACCATCCAACTGGCGATCTACACCGTCTACCATATAATGCCTCATAGGGAGCCATCTGAATTCTCGACTGATAACTATTATTATAAGAAAACTCTGCTAACGACAAGAACTGATCCCACGAACCTCCAAAGTCAATAACACAAGCGCGGAGCATATCCTCCAATATCTTAATGGTACGCTCAGACTGTCTGTCAGTTTGAGGGTGAAATGTTGTACTCAACTCAACTCAACTCGGGTACCTAAGTCACGCTCAACTTCCCTCCAAAAGTGCGAAGTAAACTGCGTACCTCGATCTGAAATTATAGACACGGGCACACTGTGAAGGCAAACTATCTCCAAATATATAACTCAACCAACCGCTCTGAAGTATAAGTACTTGCCAAAGGAATGAAATATGCTGATTTAGTCAGCGTATCCACAATAACCCAAACAACGTCAAATTTCCTCTGAGTCCGTGGGAGTCCAACAACGAAGTCCATAGTGATATGCTCCCACTTCCACTCAGGAATCTCTATTTGATGAAGTAAACCACCGGGTCTCTGATGCTCATACTTTACCTGCTGACAATTTAAGCAACGAGCCACATACGCCACAATGTCCTTTTTCATCCTTCTCCACCAATAATGCGATCTCAAATCTTGGTACATTTTAGCTGCCCCTAGGTGAATAGAATACTTAGAACTGTGAGCCTACTCAAGGATCAACTCACGAAGATCATCAAAAATAGGCACACATAACCGACCATGCATCTTCAAAACACCATCATCTCCAACTATAACCTGCTTGGTATCACCGTGCCGAACTGTGTCCCTAAGAACAGCCAAATGTGTCACCATCCTGCCGCTTCCGGATATGCTCGATTAGAGAAGACTGAGGACTGAACGAGCTAGAACACTGCTGGGGGAAATATCCAACCTCACGAACTGATTAGCCAACATCTAAATGTTTGAAGCTAACGACCTCTCACCAACTGGAATATACACAAGGCTGCCCATACTCACCGCCTCTATTTTCTTAATAGTAGTTCATAGCTAATTACGGAATTATCAACAACTTCATGTTAACAATAATCCCCTTTCAACCTTCACAATACTAATTACGAGGTGCGATTCATGAAGACCTCATAATTATATACCCGACTTAACGTGTCTCATTTAACGCCACTTGGGCGGGGCACCTACCTTGTAGGTCAAAGCTCAATAATTCTGACACGAATTTGGTAAATTATACATAGTTAATTAATTAGTTTATTTATTTATTTAATTATTATTAGTATTACTGTTATTATTATTATTTATTCATTTATTCTTATGATCATCATCATTATTTTATACATGAATTGTTGAATAAGGCTAACAGGCATGACCAGTACTATAATAAAATTTTAATTCACACGGGAGAATTTAAATACAAGGATTTCCATCACAAGGACCTCGTCCTTACATAACTTCCACCGCAGCTCGTAGCCTGATTTAAACATCTCAAATCATATTACAATGCGAGGATCTCATCCTCGATTCTGAATCACAAGCAACATGTGCATCATGCCACTCGAGACCTTCCATTTTCTTCCTTTAAATATTTTTCGTTAAACAAAATTACAACACGTGATGATAGACACAGTTATCTCCATAGAATTTCTCAATACAAGTATTCCCATAAGTAGAATTTTTTTTTGAGTTACGAAGCTCACTCGAGAGTGGAGCATATTTGAAGAAGTTTATTAGATACACATAACCGATTAAAGTTCAGGAAATCATCACTTTATAATAACTAGAGATTGTTCTGTTTATGGCACCATTTGATATAACGACCTCAGCCATACCATAGAAAATATATCAATTAGCTTGGTCTCCACCTCTAGGAATTTGACCTCCACCGTCGACCATCTGACCCCTTTTTCTCTAGTTGTTCATGTAAATTGAATTATAACTTCAATGGGGCACGTAGCCTGAGTGTTCTGATGAAATATGAATCTCCCAAGCCTAGGACAATTTCTACCACTATCCGAAATGAAGTATCAACATGCCCTGAGTCGTCCAAAATTTTACAATCATATTTGAGTCCTTTAATGAGTCTGTGAACTTATTCTCTGGCTATATGAACCGAAGTAGGAGTATGACGGGCTAANAATTTCTACCACTATCCGAAATGAAGTATCAACATGCCCTGAGTCGTCCAAAATTTTACAATCATATTTGAGTCCTTTAATGAGTCTGTGAACTTATTCTCTGGCTATATGAACCGAAGTAGGAGTATGACAGGCTAAATTATCAAACCTGATGGCATGTCCTGACACTGTGATGGTGGCCTGACGCAACCATTCAAACCCTACGCGCCACACATTATGGAGAGTCTAAGAAACAAACTCTTTCAAAATCATTTATGAGAACTGAGTCAAGTAGTTGATGTTGCATTGGCTGGTCGTTCTCTTCATAGGCTTGCCACAAACACCGTCGGCCAATTTCTTCTTTTACTATGTTGACTCAACACAGCTGAGCTACCTCATTTATTCATATTTTTCATTATTCTTTTGGGGTAACTCTCATATCTATTGACACACAGTGATCACAAAAGTAGAGCTCTATTCAGATAATTCTTGGCACGGAAAATATAGTCTAGAAGCTTTTTAACCACTGTACTTCCTCTGGAGCACCCCAAAATCCGCAACCGTGATTTCCACGTTGAGTAGACCTTCTGTAGATTCAAAATTGTTCACATAACTCCTGTGGTGCCGAGGTATGGGATTATTAAGGAGGCAGACATATCGCTAGTCCCAACTTTATCTCTTGCAAACTCTCATGCCTTATGCATTCCAGGAAAAAACCGATATAACACATGACCCAGTGGACTTCCCCACTTGGCAAGAAGCCATAGGTCACAATGTCTGATAATTCACAATGTTAAACTTCACAGCTCATATAAATCAACTCCGTTGCTTTCAACTATTCCCTTGTTATGCAGTACTGAAGTAGCTATAAATCCTTCTAGGATATGGGTTAGTCCAACATGTATTGACTGGGTTAGAACCTCCACGTCTAGATCCATTTGAGACTGTACAATAGGTGCTGATGTTCGAGCTTTAGTCTAAGCTCTGCTTCTGTCTCTCCCCCTAATCGTAGTTGTCATTGGGGCTTCATCTTTTCCGGTTGTAGACGCTTCGCGTGTTTTCAAAATTTGTGAGAGGACAAGAATAGAAAAGTTCAATCATTCGTGATAGAATAAATTTTCACGATAAATTAGAAATAAAAATGGAGTTGTTTCCTAACTCAATAGCCTCTGAGAGGTAAGTACAGACGTCTCTGTACCGATCCTTCAGACTCTACTAAGCTTGTTCGTGAATTGTGAGACCTAAGCAACCTAGTGCTCTGATACCAACTTGTCACGACCCAAATTCCCAACCTTAGGGATCGTGATGGCGCCTAACACGACACTTGCTAGCAAGCCAATGTTAGAATTTGAGTAGCTAACTTCCTTTGATTATCTTCTTAAACATCAATAAATAAATCTAACGTAAACTTAATTTAAATGATTTTCAATGATAAAATAATAAATAATTGAATAAAAATGAACCACAAACTAATTATATAAATAACTCTAAGACTACCCAGGGTCTGATGTCACAATTCACAAACTACTAAAGAATACTACAAATACTGGGCCGAAAGAAATAATGTAACTGTTCTGAATAAATAAGACAACGTTTATGGAAATAGAAAAAGACTCTCGGGATCTACGAACGCCGACAGACATACCTCGTGTCTCCGAGTAAATGAATAGCCACTCTAAATATCTCTACTGCTGGTCGATACTTGGATCTGCCTAAAAGAGTGCAGAGTGTAGTATTAGTACAACCGACCCCATGTACTGAGTAAGTGCTGAGCCTAACCTCGACGAAGTAGTGACGAGGCTACAACAGGGCATTAACAACATATAACCTATGACAATAAGCAGATCATGCAAGGTAAACGTAGTGAAACCCAGCATAGGAAATTTGTCCTCACAAATATGACATCGTAATCCTTGAGAAATATTCAAATAGGAGTTGGGTTAGTTAAGGGTATCGTATGAGTATTACGGAAATTAAAGAGAGTTCCACTGGGGAGATAGTAAAAATTTAATTTCAGAAGCAACCCTACGAGCACAAGGGTGTGGAGGCAAGTAACTAAGGATAGTGATAGGCGAGTAAGAACATCAGAAATTCCGTGCGGTATACAATGTAATAAGCTCGCAGATTTACAAGAGTTAGAGGGTCTTCCCTAAGTACTGCAATGAAAGACAAGCTGAGAAAATAAGGAAGAAGGCTTCAAGATAAGCATAGTGACCTAAAGAGGAAATGATCTTATAACAACAGTGTCACTACAACATTGTATACAGTCCATAAGAAAGTGGCACCTATCCTGGCTGATGAATGTGGGAAAAAATTAATATTCGAGATCATATGAATTGCGCAAAAATTCAAATATGTGTGGGCACTAAGATAAGCCAAGTACTCATGCAACAAGTGGCAGAACGAACAGGAAAAATAATTGCTTACGTTTGAAGAAAGTCGAGAAGGCACGCAAGGTATTATTCGATCAATGACCCAGAGTTAGTTATATTATGAACACACTTAAGATTTTAGAGTATTATCCATGCATCATATATGTTGACATTTCTACAACTATAGGAGACTTTGGTATAAGTTAAAAGAAAGAATTGAGTCCACCTCATAGAAATAGGCTTGAGTTGTTAGAAGATTATAATGGATGTTCCATAGCGTCCACGAAAGTTGAAAGTAATAACTAATACCCTAGGCCGCAGATCGAAAGATAGATTAAACCTACTTAAAGGCTGAGAGAGAATAGGAAACTAAAGAATTACACCAGCTAAGTGAATCAGGAGTCTTATTATTAGAAATTATTGATTCAAAACGCTGCAGAATCACTCTTAATATCAGAGGTACAAGAGAAATAGTACAGTAGGAATATTGTATAACAGCTCTACGATAAAGCCAGTTAGAAAAGTACCATCCTCATATGGAGTAAGTATGAAGCTCCCATCGGATTGTGTATGCACTAGAGGCGTAAGTATTACAGGAGAGCTTCAAGTTGTGGATGTGAATTCCATCTATGTTGAAGGGTGGTTATGAAAGAGATAGAAAATACTATGTGAGATTTAAAGGTAAGTAAGGTAAAGATGAAGGAGGTACGATATACTCAAGTGCAAAAGGTTGTGAGTAGTCCAGACTTCAAATAGAGGGCTAGAAGCGTTATGACTCAGTATCCATAAATGATAGTTGTGTTGTTAGTGGCATATCTTCTAGCCTGTGGTTCCAGGTACCGAGAGGTCTAGTTAAGAGAGTAAATATTAGAGACGGCGTATTGTTTCGCTTGAGGTTCCAGAATAACATAAGGAAATCTGTGGTGCTATCAAGTTAAATGAAGGTTACAAGTAGTTTAGATAGATATATGTAGGTCGCAAGCTAGAGTATTGTAGAGCGACAAGGTTTTAGGTATACGTGAGTAAGGAAAAGAAAACGTAAGTGAGAAGGTGACAAGAATATGTAAGTCCTCGAGATTAAACCCATCAAAACAACATAGCTGATAGTTTCCGTAAGTTATAAAAAGCTTAGTACAACCTGAATGAACTCGAGGAGTTTAAGACTAGGAGCATTTAGAAAAGAGGGAATGCTACCCTGGTAGTAGAATAAGGGTGTAATTTTGATAAATGACAAGAGGATGACATTTAGGCTTTCAATTGACTAACGATTTAGAGAAAATAGATTTCATGAATTGCACAGGATTAGAGTACCCCCATAAGATGAACTACATTGGGATGCTATGAAATACGGTTAATGAAGTATTGTATCGTCCCTAGGTGGATCAGGCAAATAACTTCAGATGTTCCCTGATGAGACGTGAGCCCTAAGGGCAATGTATTACGTAAAAGGTTTCAAGTTATCAGTTGTAGATTATAGATCAATATTAAGGTGAATCAACAATAGGCAAATAAAAGTTCCAAAGTATGAGATGAGATTAGATCGACATTCTTAAGATGAACAATAATGAGGAAGAACTAAAAGACTTAGATTTATACATATAAGATAAGCAGCGAGAGGGTAACTGGAGTTGGGTAGCAAACCTCGGTAACAATAAACTGAAGTAAGTGTTACGGTATAGTATGACCTACCTAGATGTAGTAAATTCATAAGGATAGATAACCGAGGCTATATCAATAGTCATAAGTTCGACAAAGTACCAAGTGAAGGACTTCAGTACACCTATAGATGCCTAGAGGGATAACTTATCATAGTTCTGTATATGTTCACAAAGTGAGGCCTAGAGATTGGATAATAGCTAGAGGAAAAAGAAAGAAGAGTCGCATAGGATCATATACAGAGATAGAGTCATACATGCTGCACGACAGAGATAGAAAAACTAACGAGATTGGAAGAATTCCGACCACAGGTCGTGGTGAGAGAAAGAGGCCGAAAGGGGGAAAGCCCTGGACTTTGGATTTATTCACAAAAAAGTTGCCTAGATCTCAAGGACAATACTAAATTATTCGTAAGAGCTATAATTTATGAGACAAATAAGCGCATCAGTCAACATTCGAGGACGAATGTTCCAAACGGGGGAATGATGTTACACCCCATGTTTTCGTACGTAAGAGTATGTCCTAAGTCAATTCATGTAAGCTCAGAAATGAGATCATCTTTGAAAGTACATAAAGTAAGTTAATAATTTTACCATAGAGGTTACAAATATTGAGGATCATTAGAAACAAGTACAAAGAGGGTTGGAAGGTTCAGAAGCTAAGGAATTGAAGAAAATAAGTTTCGTCTAAAGTTGAAGAGTTGGGAATGTTATAACATGTACTTTTGGGGTGATACTTGGGCGCTCAAAATGATAAGGATGTTATGTTAAGAGTTATTTTTCTCTTATGATAGTTGTGTGTTATGTTTTGAAGTCAAGCAAGTTGTGGAACAAAAGTTGTCAACGATCGTCACATGTTACATTCATAAGTTTTACTGAAATTTAGGTCAAATGAAACTACAATTTTCTCCTAATATACTCAGAGTTAAGAGGTTTTCCACCCATAAAATGGAATATCAATGAGTCTATTTTCTAACGTATTAAACCATTTGTCAATACGATATGGTAGTGGATAGATATATGCGTTTTCGCGAGATTGCGCAAGCTGTTAGGTGACAAGTAGGTGTTTCACCTACTTGCTTAAATGAGAGTCCGAAAATGGATCAGTTCTGGTCGTCCAAAGAGACCTTTTAAGGACTATTTGGTTCATATAATACACTAATAATAGGTCACAAGAACCATACCTAAACCCATGCAAACATCCTCCCAACAATTGCACACAAACCCTAATTGAATATCTCTTCTTTTCAAGTTCTAGTTGGAGGAATACCCTTGAGTTTGAAGAACCAAAATAGGACCTGAGTTATTCAACAAATAAGGTAAGTTTAATTATCTCTTTCATCCATTTTTTGTTCTGAATAAGTATGGAAAGTCGTTCTATAATTGTAAGAACTTATGAGACGGTAATAGGAAGCTGTGAGTTCGAGTTATTCACTTGTAGCATATTGTTTTGTGGATTGTTTTGTGTTGTTGTTGGATTGTGTGTTTTAGTATGTTTTATGGAGTTTTGGAGGAGGAAGGGTGTGTAGAAACACCATATAAATTCAGGGTGGTGGTCTGGTCTTTCATCGTAACAATTTTGGGTTTTTTGACACTACTACGGTGGTCATTTTGTGTATGAAGAGATTAGGGTGTGTTGGGCTGTTTTGTAGCATTTTGTGGTGTATATAAGGTTGGAAAATAATTTATACATGTTGATATTATTGTGTTCTTGTTTCATTGGTGTTATCTTGAATTTGGAGGAAGTAAGGATTATGGGGGATGCTTCCCGTTTTAATACAAAATAAGTTTGTCGTTCGTTGTGTGATAGTTGTACCTTTCGTATCTTAATGATAATATTATTATCGTTGTTGTAGATTAAGGTGAGAAGAAGCGATTTCAACTTGTTTCTTTGAAAGATTTTCATAAGGTATGTTAAGGCTAAACCTTTCTTCATTTTGGCATGATCCGATAACTACATTAGTTTGATAACGAGCATAAAGAGAAGTTTGTATTTCACAAGTTGCAGTATTCTCCTTTATCGGGATTTCATATTCAGTTTAGTATTATTTTCTTTAAGCCAAGAGAGCAGAGAGTATATATATACAGTATTTTCACCACCATCGAGCTATAATCGGTGGGCAGGCCCCTATTGGGCAACCTCTGATCAGATGGTAAGTTATATACCGAGCCTACTATGTCCAAGTGATATGAGCGAGCCCAGAATGGCCGAGATGCAGGGACTACTATTGTCGAGCGCCTACGAGTGAGCCTACTACGGCAGAGCAGTTACATATACCGAGCCTCATAGGGCCGGACATCTATTTTACATACTATATTGAGAGAGTTGAGTCAGTATCAGCAGGTAAGCATATATTCAGATTATCTTTGACTCCCAGTTACTTTTAGTTATTATATTATCAGTTCAATTACATATTTCAGTTATTAAGTTGCCTTACATACTCGGTACCTTATTTCGTACTGATGCCCCTTTTGTCGGGGATACTGCATTTCATGCCTGCAGGTCCTGATAGACAGCCGGATAGACCTTCCTAATTGATAGAGTCAAACATCAGCTTGGTTGGTAAGCTCCACTTCCTCGGGTTTACCAGGTCTAGACCTTGGAGTCCATTTTATATATACAGGTTTGATGGGTAGGTCTAGGCCCTGTCCCGACCATGACTGTATATTTTGTATATAAGTAGATGTTCATGGAGGCCTCATCAGCCTGCACACTTATATATATACTTATATATATATATATAAGTGTGCA
>ML439241.1:32788-69903 GCA_005239525.1 Nicotiana knightiana
ATATATATATATATATATATATATATATATATATATATATATATATATATATGAGCTTTTGGGTAAGTTTACCCCTCAGATGTGAAAGATGATTTTTTCAAATAATTGAGGGTATGGCCTTATTGGCCTAAGTTGAGGGTTGCCCCTCTAGACTTCACATTTACGGAGTGGTACGCTCGGGCCAAATATGGCACCGGGTGCCGTCCACGCCTCCTTGGGTTTGGGGCGTGACACTGTGCTCCTTCCCTTGCCTAGGATGTGGCAGGAGCAAGTGGGATCAACCCTGCCTGAGCTAAATCGTCGAACATGCTCAGAAGCTACACGAGGGTCTCCTAAAGTGCTGGTGCAGGAACAGGCGTCTCAGGTTCCTGCTCTCTAGCTGGAGTTACTAGTGGCTCCTCTTTAGCAGCTCGTGCAGGTGCTCTGGCTTCACCACGTGGACTTCCTCAGCCTATACCCCGGCCCCGGCTCCGGCCCCGGCCTCTCGCCACTCCAGTAGGGGGCGCGGGTGTCTGGTCATTTGATCCTGTTATGCGTGTCCTCACCATCTGTGATAGAATAGAAAGACGAAAGTTTAGAATCCCGAAGTTAACAATTTCGCACGATAAGGAATCAAAGAAGAGAAGCTTTTCCTAATAGTTCCATAGCCTCATGAAGATAAGTACAGACATCTCCGTACCGATCCGCGAGACTGTACTAAACCTGTTTGTGATTCATAACACCTATGAACCTAGAGCTATGATACCAACTTGTCACGAACCCAATTTCTCTCTGTAGGATGTTGTGACGGCTTTCAAAACTCCAATAAAATCATAACTAAAATTGTAAACCCAATACGTACAATTCCGAAAACCCGGTGAGATATAAGTCACAAGCTCATGATACAATACCGAATGATCCTATACATCACTGTCTATAAAAATGTAAATAAATAAGGAAGAATGTGGTATAAGGGGGCTCCTAGGCCTATGGACGCAGGCATGTGTACCTTGAAGTCTCCAAACGAAGTAACTCAACTCGCTAATACCGGGACTGATAAGATGTACCTGGATGTACACAAAACAGGTGCAGAAGCGTAGTATGAGTACACCACAAGGGTACCTAGTAAGTGCCAAGCCTAACCTCGTTAAGGTAGTCACAAGGTCAGGTCGACGCCCTACTAGAGATATTAGAAAAAAAAACAGAAGATATAATTATATAATGATAATGACAAGGAAGAGAAACAATAAGGAATTTACAAAAAGTTATCAAACACGAAATAAAGGCAGTTAATACAACATGAAAGGAAAACAAGGATTTTTCATCTGAAGGAAACAACAACCAAACAAACACAGCAAATACAGAAGAACAACAGGGGGGCCTACCGAGGTGCCACCTCATAGTCCCAAATCATAAAAATAACTCACTGTATTTCCCTATTTCACCGCGTGGCCTTTACATTTAGTTTTGAAAACCATTTTTCCAAAATAGAATCCCGCGTTTTAGCCCACCTTATCACACCACATGGCTTCTAGTAGTTCCCCTACTAGATACGCATATCAAGCCCACCTCATCTCATCACATGTGTTTCAACACCCAGACCTTATACCACCGCAAACGTATCAATAACAACGACACGGCAGAAATATCGTGCAAATAGTAACAACAACACGACAAAAACCTCGTGCAAACAACCAAAAACTCCTCTCAACAATAACACGAATGCCAAAATATAACAACTCAATAAAATGATATTTCACAACTTACACTTTGCCTGAATAGAAACCATGGCCTTTCCAGCTCAATACCAAACTCAACAATGAAATACTCCAAGAATAGCAATTTCAAGTAAGGGTTCAATAGTTAAACAATGAATATGGAATAAAAGAAAATAACTAATTCAACTAAACATGTAGGGAAATTTGCAAATAAGAGCTACAACAAGTAGACATGTGAAATTAGACCAAAAATGATGTCTATAACATATTAAAGTAATTCAATTAAAGAATGGAAGGAAACTACATAGGAAAAATCCAGAAATTTCACATTTAGCCCATGTACGCACTCGTCTTCTCGCGCACACGGCTTTCACATTTAACAATCATCACAGCAATACCAAATCCTAAGGGAAATTTCCCCCACACAAGGTTAGAAAAGTCACTTACCTCAAACCACGCTAAATCAATCAAATAGAAGGCATTTCCCTCGTTTTTCGAACTCTGAAAGGATCGAATCTAGCCAAAACAATTTCATACTATAAATATAACTATAGGAAACTAATTTAAATAATGAAATTATGATCTTAGCAAAATCCCAAAATGAAAAATGAAGCAAAACCTTCGAAAATCCCTTTCTCTGCCCACTTAAACCACATCTACTGGTCCTTTGTCGCATCTGCGACGCCGCACCTGCGGAAAAACCATTGCATGTGCGGTCCAAACTTAATTCTAAGGGTTCCGCTTCTACGAATAATAAATCGCATCTGCGAGCCCGCTTCTGCGGAGAAACGATCGTATCTTTGGTCAAGCCCATGGTTGTTTCCCCAAGTTTCGCTTCTGCGAAGGAAGCCTTCGTATCCGCGAGTCCGCTTCTGCGGACAAATGATCGCACCTGCAATCCTAGCAGGGCTAGACAAAATCCGCTTCTACGACTAGTGATAGCATTTGTGAGTCCCCACCTGCGGCCAATCCCTCCGTAGGTGTGAAGACACCAAAACCGGCCCAACACTTCAGCAAATCACTAAGTCTAAAAATGATCTGATTTCCATCCGATTCACACCCGGGGCCCTGGGACCCCGTCTAAATCTATCAACTAATTCTAAAACACATAATGGATCTACTTGAGGCCAAAAATCACATCAAACAACATAAATTCTACGAATCGCAACCCAAATTCAAGCCTATGAACTATGAACTTCCAAATTCCGGAACCAACGCTGATTCAAACCAAAACAACTCCGATTGACACCAAATTTTGCACACAAGTCATAATTTACATTACGGACCTATTCCAACTTCCAAAATTGGGACCCGATGCTGATATCAATAGAATCCACTCCCGGTCAAACTTCCCAAATTCCTCCAGCTTTCTCCAATTAACGCCGAAATGACCTATGAACCTCCAAATCAACATCCGAACATGATCCTAAGACTAAAATCACCCTTTAGAGCTATTGGAACCGTCAAAACTGCATTCCAGAGTCATCTCCACACAATTCCATCTTTGGTCAACTCCTACGACTTAAACATCGAACTTATGGACTATGTGACCTATTTCACTCTGAAACTCACAACCAAAACCAAACACCCCGATGAGTCACGTAACCATAATATAATATAGAAGAAGCATAAATTAGGGCATCGGGGCTAAAATACTCAAACCAACCAGCCGGGTCGTTACATCCTCCCACTCTTAAAACAAATGTTCGTCCTCAAACGAGTATAAAGAATACTTGAAGTGTTGAAAAGATGAGGATAACGGCTATGCATATCATATTCGGTCTCCCAAGTCGCCTCCTCTACTGGATGACCCTTCCATTGAACCTTTACTAAAGGAATACTCTTTGACTTAAATTTCAAACCTTCCTATCTAAAATGGACACTGACTCCTCAACATAAGACAAATCCTTGTCCAACTGGACTGAGTTCAAATCTAACACATGAGACGGATCGCCTTGATACTTTCGGAGCATAGAAACATGGAACACTGGATGAACTGCAACTACACTAGGTGGTAGTTCAAGCTTTTAGGCCAACTCCCCAATGCTCTCAAGAATCTCAAATGGTCCGATATACCTAGGGCTCAACTTGCCCTTCTTTTTGAACCTCATAACACCCTTCATGGGTGAAACCTGGAGCAAGACTTGTTCCCCAACCATGTGTGCAACATCGTGAACCTTCCGATCCGCATAACTCTTGAAATGAGCCGACTTGGTCAACCTACCCACAATCACCCAAATTGCATCGAACATCTTCTGAGTCCGTAGGAGCCCAACAATAAAATCCATAGTAATACTCTCCCATTTCCACTCCGAAATCTCTAGCTTTTGAAGCAATCCACCTGGCTGCTGATGCTCATACTTCACATGCGAACAATTTAGGCACCGAGCTACATACTCCACTATGTCCTTCTTCATCCTCCTCCTCCAATAATGCTTCCTCAGGTCCTGATACATTGTCGCTACACCTAGATGATTGGAGTACCGTGAATTGTGAACCTCCTGGACATTCAACTCATGCAACCCATCAACATTGGGCACACATAGCCTGTCATGCATCTGTAATACACCGTCATCTCCAATAGTGATCTCCTTGGCATCGCCGTGTTGAACTATGTCCTTGAGGACAAATAGACTGGGGTCGTCATATTGATGCTCTCTGATGCGATCATAAAGAGAAAACCGAGAAACAACACAAGCCAAAACTCGGCTCGGCTCGGCTCGGCTCGGCTCGGCTCGGCTCAGAAACATCTTACTAACAAACTGGTTGGCCAAGGCTTGAACATCCAAGGATCATGACCTCTCTGCTACCGGTAGATATTCTAAGTTGCCCAAACTATCTACCTTGCGACTCAAGGCATCGACCACTATATTGGCCTTCTCGGGATGATATAGAATGGTGATATCATAGTCCTTAAGCAACTCTAACCACCTCCGTTGTTGCAAGTTAATATCCTTCTGTTTGAATAGATGTTGTAGACTTTGGTGGTCGTTATAGACCTCACAAGGAACACCGTACAAATAGTGCCACCAGATCTTCAAGGCATGAACAATATCTGCTAACTTGGGGTCGTGGAAAGGATAGTTGTTCTCATGCACCTTCAGCTGTCTAGATGCCTAGGCAATCACCCTACCGCCTGCATCAACACCGCGCCGAGACCGATATGCGATGCATCACAACACACAGTATAAGAACGCGGACCTGAAGGAAACACCAAATAGTTAGAGTTGTCTTGAGCTTTTGAAATCTCTCCTCACACTCCTTCGTCCACCTGAACGGAGCACCCTTCTAGGTCAATCAGGTCATAGGTGCTGTAATAGACAAGAATCCCTCTACAAATCGATGGTAATACCCTGCCAAACTAAGAAAACTTTGGATCTATGCAGCTGAAGATGATATGAGACAACTCTGCACTGCTTCAATCTTCTTCGGATCTACCTTGATCCCCTCACTAGATACTACACGACCCAAAAATGCCACCAAATCTAGCCAGAAATCACAGTTTGAAAATTTTGCATATAACTTCTTTTCTCTCAAGGTCTGAAGCACGGTCCTCAAGTGCTTCTCATGATCCTCCCGACTCCGGGAGTACACCTGAATATCATGAATAAACACAATGATGAATGAGTCAAGATAGGGCTAAAATACACTATTCATCAAGTGCATAAATATTGCTGGGGCGTTGGTCAATCCAAATGACATAACAAGTAACTCGTAATGACTATACCGAGTCATAAAGGCAGTCTTCCGGATATCTGGCTCCCAAATATTCAACTGATGATAGCCTGAATGCAAGTCAATCATAGAGAACACTCTAGCACCCTGAAGATGATCAAATAGGTCATCAATACAAGGCAATGGATACATGTTCTTCACTCTAACCTTGATCCACTGGAGATAATCAATACACATACGTATAGAACCATCCTTAAATAAGACTGGAGCAACACAAGGCGGCACACCAGGCCAAATGAAGCCCTTATCAAAAAACTCTTGCATCTGCTCCTTTAACTCTTTCAACTTTGTCGGAGCCATACGATAGGGTGGAATAGAAATGGGTTGAGTGCACAATAACAAATCAATGCCAAAATTGACATCCCTGTCGGGCGGCATGCCTGGAATATCCGTCAGAAATACACCTCACTACCGAAACGGACTCCATGGTAAGAGTATAAACACTAGCATCCCTCACGAAAGCTAGGTAAGCACTACACCACTTCTCAACCATACATCGAGCCTTTAGAAATGAGATAACCCTGCTAGGAACATAATCTAAAACACCTCTCCAGTCTATCTATGGTAATCCTAGCATAGCCAGTGTCAGGGTCTTGGTGTGACAATCGAGAAAAAAAACCTGATAGGGTGAAAACTAGTCCATGCCAAATATAACATCAAAATCTACCGTACTGAGCAATAATAGATCGACTCTGGTCTCAAAACTACCAAGAAAAACTAAACACGATCGATACACATGGTCAACAACAATACAATCTACCATAGGTGTGGAAACATAGACAGGAGAACTCAAAGAATCAAGGGATACACCCAAATATGGAGCAATATAAGATGACAGATAGGAATAAGTGGAGCCTTGATCAACTAAGACTGATGCATCTCTATGACAGACTGAAACAATACTTGTGATGACTGAGTCTAATGCAATAACCTCCATCCTAGCAGGAAGAGCATAATATCTGGCCTGGACTATCCCTCTAGGGTGACCTCTACCTGCTCGACCTCCACCTCTGGCTGGCTGTCCAGGTGAGGTAGCAACTGGTGCAGCGACCATGGACTGAGAAGCTAGAGGACCCTATGGAATATGCAGAGTTCGAGTAGTTTGTGAAGATGCACCCCTCCTGAGTCTGGGGAAATCCCTCACTATATGACGAGTGTCACCACATTCAAAACAAGCTCTCAGAGGATGTGGATGGCTCAGGCCTGATCGGATGGATTGACCACTAAAAGCATCTCGTGCATGAGGTTCACTAGACAATGGTGGTGTATAATAGGGAGCATGAGGCCTAGGAGTGGCTAGAATACCGCTGGAGGCTGGAAGTGCTGATGAACAGGATGACTCACATAGACCCTACCATGACGAGCTACAACTGAGGCACGGGTACCATTATATGTGCCAGAATCTCGAGGCCTCTTGGCCTCCCTCTCTTCTGTCTCCCGAATCCACATACCCTCTAATCTCCTAGCGATCCCTACTACCTGCTGGTATGCGATGTCCATCTCCAAATTCTTAGGCCATGCTAAATCTGATACAGGGGTTGAGCCCTTCAATGAATTGAAAGACTCTCTCTCTGAAAGTAGCAACCAAGGCTGGTGCATGCCAAGCCAAATCACTAAATCGGACCACATACTTCGGCACAGTCATAGAACCCTGGTGCAACTATTCAAACTACGCGCCATGCATCTCTGAGACTCTAGGGAAATAACTCCCTCAAGAACATATCCAAGAATTAAGTCCAAGTGAGTGAAGCTGCCATGGCCGGACTACCCAATGCATATGCTCAACACCAGTGATTAGCCGCTCCCTTAAGCTAGAACATAGTGAAAGGAAACCAACTAGACTCCACAATACCCATCGTACGGAGGATACAGTGGCACTCCTCAAGAAAACCCTAGACATCCTCTGAAGCCAAGCCGCTAAAAGTAGGAGGGTGGTACTTCTTGTACCTATCGAGCCTGAGTTGCTCCCTCTCAGAGACTACTGTCCTAACCTCGAACTGAACTGGGGCGACCAGCTGCACTGGTATGCCTGTTACGACCCCAATTTCCCTCCGTATGATGTCGTGACGGCACCTAGTCCGTAAGACTAGGTAAGCCTAACACTTAGCGAATTAATAGATGAATTCAACCATCAACTGATAAATATGAAATAGAAACCATTATAAACAAATTACAATCCCAAAACCGATAGGTCAAGTCATAAGCTTTATTGAATTGCTGGAAAAAATCCCTTTAGTACAATTTTCGCAATAGAATTAAACAATTCAAGTACGATATCATAAGGTGACTCCGAGGCCCGCGAACACGACGTCAGGTTTACCTGGAGTCTCTGCAGCAATGCTCGACCAGCTTGCTAATAATCAACAATAATTTTGGCATCTAGATATGCACAAAAAATGTGTAGAAGTTTAGTATGAGTACATCACAGCGGTACCCAGTAAGTATCAAGACTAACCTCGGTGGAGTAGTGACGAGGGACAGTCAAGACACCTACCGGACTAAAAAACCTGAACAAGTGTGAAGGTGAACTAACAGAGAAATAATATTAATATAAAGGAAAAACAACCTGTAGAGTTAGCCGAAAACAGTCTAAGCCCGGTGATACCAAATAAAGAAAAACCAGCAACAACTCAATAAGAACAACCTCTTTCATACCATATCCGTTCAAGGATTTACACGAGGTACCGAACCTCATAATCACAACTCAGGGGTCCCAATTCATGAACCCTAATAACTTGGCATATTGTACCCGCATTACAACTCATAACTTCATGGACGACTCACGTGCCAGGAAAACAACTCTCACACAGAATGCAAGCAGACAAATGTACATGTAATGGTGTAACGACCGGCCGGTAGTTCCATGAGATTAGCTCTGTGTCCCCCATTTCTGATTTATCGTATGTTTCTTAGCCTATTTATGTTGTGTTGGGTCGGTTGGTTCGGGTTCGGAGTGTCCATGGTGAGAATTGAGACACTTAGTCTCTTAAATTAGCTTAATAATTGAAAAAGTCAACTGGGAGTTGATTTACTGGTAAACGACCTCGGAATGCAGATTTTATGGCTCAGATAGCTTCTTTAGGTGATTTCAGACTTAGGAGTATGTTCAGAATGAAGTTTCGATGTCCGGTGTAGAATTAGGCTTGAATTGGCGAAAGTTAGTTTTTGGCAATTTCCGGTCGGCAATGGAAATTAGGCTATCGGGGCCGGAATGGAATTCTGGAAGTTGGAGAAGGTTCGTAATGTCATTTTGGATATGTGTGAAAAATTTCAGGTCAATCAAAGGTGTTTTGGTTGGTTTCGACATCATTGGCGAAATTAAGAAGTTTTAAATTCATAGGCTTGAATTTGATGTAATTTTGGTGTTTTTGAATTTTTTTTGTGTTTCAAAGGCTCGAATAAGTTTGAATGAGGTTATGGGTTGTGGTGGCGTGTTTGGTTGAGGTCCCGAGGGCCTCGGGTGTATTTTAACAGGTTAAGGATCAAGTTTGGATGTTGGAAGTTGCAAATTTTGCTGGTGTTCTGTTCTGGTGTCCTTCTATGCGATCGCGTTGGTAAGAATGCGATCGCATAGGCTAGTTGGGGACAGCACGTGTTTTATGCAGTGCGATCGCGTGGGTGGAGGTCGTGATCGCGTAAGAGTGGGTCCTGTGAGCAGTGCGATCGCTTGGGTAAGGTCCGAGATCGCATAGGGTGTTCTGAGGCGCGTGAGGGGGTGAGTGTTTGAGCTATGTGAACGCGTGTGTTCGTACGCGAACGCATAGAGCGGGCTGGTCTGTGCATCGTGAACGCATCCCTGGTAATGCGATCGCACTGAGGAAAATAAATTTCTCGACAGAATGTTTTAAAGGCCATTTGTGCGTGTTTAGCTCATTTCTTTCCTCCGTTTTGAACGAGTTGAGAGCTATCTGAGAGGGGTTTGAAGAGGAAATCAAAGGGGCTCGCTTGGAGGTAAGGTTACAACTTCATAACTCGTTTATATATCTTTTTCTAAGTAATTAAACCGGAAAATTGTTGAAATTAAACCCAAATTTGGGGAAGAAAGGTGCATGGAAATTGGAATTTTCTTTTGAGGATTTGAGTGGGTAATTGTGGTCCGATTTTAGTGTTCTTGGTATGTATAGAATCATGGGAGAACGAGGATTCTAGTGATATAAATTTTATCGAATTACGAGACATGGGCCCAGGGCTCGGGTTTGACCGAATTTCGAGATTTTTGTATAAATTGGTAGTTTTCGATTGGGTTGTGTTCCTTTAGCGTATATTGATGATGTTAACCTAGTTTTGGTTAGATTCTGAGCAATCGGGAGCCAATTTGAGGGGCAAGAGCATCGCGGACTAGTATTGTGGCCCGGTAGAGGTAAGTAATGGTTATAAATCTTGTCTGTAGGGTATGAAACCCCGGACTTCATATTTCTCACTGTTTTTAGAACGCCGCACATGTCGAATGACGAGTATGTGGCGCGCACTGATTTTTGGATTGGACTTGGTCCTCTCCGCGGAAACTATTGAGTTGCGTATTTTACTCCAAATAATATGTTAAATTGGGTTCTAAAGACTATTGCTATATTTGGGCTATAAACCATGTTTGGTGCCTCGTGACGACTTGTTTAGACCCTTTGTGGGGGGTTTTTACAGCTATTTCCTCACCGTTTATTTATGATTTACACTCAATCTTATTGTGCTTAACTATTTTTGAAACTCAGCCTGATTTACACTATTTTGAGATTTAAAAATGATGTTTTGGGCCGAGTACCCCGTTTTACTGATACACTCAAGGGGCTTTCGAGAGGTTCGTACTGAGTGAGGCCGAGGGCCTGATTTGTGAGGATATGATATGCCACAAGGTGGCTTGATATTCGTGCTTGGGCTGAAGGAGCCCCTCTGGAGTCTGTACACACCTCCAGTGAGCGCAGGTACCTACTGAGTGCGGAGTGCCGAGTGATGAGTGATTGGGAGGCATGAGTGATAGTGAGGTTGCCCGAGGGGATGATACTGAGTGGCTGTGAGAGAGTATCAGCTCCGTCTTTTTATGACTCGGGAGAGAGTATCAGATGCTACCTTCGAGCAGGTTTTTGATATTGCTCGAGATATTGAGTCGGTTCGCCCCTAGGAGCGGGAGGAGACGGAGGTCAAGAGGCCTCATGGATCCGGCAGTTCTAGTGGTGCTCCTTCCAGGGGCAGTTTCAGCATGGTAGAGGTCGTTCATTCAGGCCTCCTCAATCACTCCACCTAGTTTATAGTGGTGCATCTTCCGGGCATGGTCCCCATGGTTCTCAGCCAGGCCGTACTTAATTCGGTGCCCTCCCAGCTCAGAGTGCAGCTCGGGCACCACCAGTTCAGAGTTCTTTTATGCATGAGTCTTCCAGTGGCTGTTCTGGTGCCAGGGGTTTCTATCAGTCCTCGCCTCCAGCTCCAGGGAGTTGTTTTGAGTGTGGAGAGTCCAGGCATATGCGTAGGCAGTGTTCCCGTCGTCCATGTGGTTCTTCTCAGCAGAGGGTCCAGCCCTCGACTTCAGCTCCAGTTACTTCATCACCCGCCGAGGCAGCCAGGGGTGGTAGTCAGTCACCTAGAGGCCGCCCTACACGGGGAGGTCGAGCAGGTGGAGGTCAGGCCCGTATGTATGCATTTCCAGCCAGGCCGAATGCTATAGCCTCCGATGCAGTGATCGCAGGTATTGTCTCAGTCTGTTGCCGAGATACTTTGGCTTTATTTGACCCTGGTTCTACATATTTCTATGTTTTTTCATATTTTGCCCATTTTCTGGATATGCCTCGTGAGTCTTTAGTTACCTCTGTTCATGTGTCGACTCCAGTGGGTGATAATGTTGTTGTGGACCGTGTGTATCGGTCATGTGTGTTATCTGTTGGGGGTCTGGAAAATCGAGTGGACCTACTATTACTCATCATGGTCGATTTTGATGTGATATTGGGCATGGATTGGTTATCTCCGTGTCATGATGTTCTTGATTTTCATGCTAAGACCGTGACCTTAGCTATGCCCGGATGCCCGAGGGTTGAGTGGAGAGGTTCTTTTGAGTATATGCCTAGCAAGGTAATTTCCTACCTGAAGGCACAATACATGGTTGAGAAGGGGTGTCTATCTTATCTGGATTTTGTGAGTGATTTCAGTGATGAGGGTCCCGCTATTGATTCGGTTCCTATGGTCCATGACTTTCTGGACATGTTTCCTGCAGACCTGCCAGGCATACCGCCTGACAGGGACATTGATTTTGGTATTGACCTGGTGCCAGGCACCCAACCTATTTATGTTCCACCTTATCGTATGGCACCAACGGAGCTAAAGGAAGTAAAGGAGCAACTTCAGGAACTCCTAGATAAGGGGTTCATTCGGCCTAGTGTGTCACCTTGGGGTTCACCGGTGTTGTTCGTAAAGAAGAAGGATGCTTCTATGCATATGTGTATTGATTATCGGTAGCTGAACAGAGTTACAGTGAAGAATCGAGATCCCTTGCCTCGTATAGATGACTTTTTTCATCAGTTGCAGGGTGCCAGGGTATTTTCCAAGATTGACTTGCGTTCCGGTTATCATTAGTTGAAGATTCGGGGGCCAGACATCCCGAAGACTACTTTCAGGACTAGATATGGTCATTATGAGTTACTAGTTATGTCATTTGTGCTGACC
Source organism: Nicotiana knightiana (assembly GCA_005239525.1). Lineage (NCBI taxonomy): Eukaryota > Viridiplantae > Streptophyta > Magnoliopsida > Solanales > Solanaceae > Nicotiana > Nicotiana knightiana. The sequence continues at coordinate 44,866 of ML439241.1, forward strand.
AATGCTCCAGCAGCCTTTATACACTTGATGCACAGTGTATTTCCGACTTATCTGGATTCTTTTGTCATCGTGTTTATTGACGATATCTTGGTGTATTCTCGATCTCGGGAGGATCATAAGCAGAATTTTGAGTGGTGCTTCAGACCTTGAGAGAGAAGATATTGTATGCAAAATTTTTGAAGTGTGAGTTCTAGCTTGATTCAGTAGCATTCTTAGGGCACATGGTGTCTAGTGAGGGTATTCAGGCTGATCCGAAGAAGGTAGAGGCGGTGCAGAGTTGGCCTAGACCGTCACTAGCTACTGAGATTCGCAGTTTCCTTGGTTTGGCTTGGTACTATCACCGTTTCATCGAGGGATTTTCATCTATTGCAGCACCTATGACCAGACTGAACCAAAAGGGTGCTCGGTTCAGGTGGACTGAGGAGTGTGAGGAGAGCTTTCAGAAGCTCAAGTCAGCTTTGTCTACAGCTCCAGTATTGATTTTGCCTACGGGTTCAGGTTCTTATACAGTTTACTGTGATGCCTCGAGAGTTGGCCTTGGAGGGGATTTGATGCAGGATGGTAGGGTGATTGCATACGCGTCCAGACAATTGAAGGTGCACGAGAAGAATTATCCAGTTCAATATCTTGAGCTAGCATCTATTGCTCACGCCTTGAAGATTTGGCGTCATTATCTGTATGGAGTGCATTGTGAGATTTTCACTGATCACCATAGTCTACAGCATCTGCTTAAGCAGAAGGATCTGAATTTGTGTCAGAGGGAGGTGGTTGGAGCTTCTCAAGGATTATGACCTCACTATTATATATCATCTGGGGAAGGCCGTCGTAGTGGCCGATGCCTTGAGTCGAAGAACGGAGAGTTTGGGGAGTCTAGCCTACCTTCCAGTAGTAGAGCGGCCATTAGCACTTGATGTTTAGGCTTTAGCGAGTCAGTTGGTGAGATTGGATCTATTAGAGCCCCCGCGGGCATTGGCTTGTGTAGCCTCCAGGTCTTCTCTTTATGATCAGATTAGAGAACGTTCGTATGATGATCCACACCTGCTCGTTCTTCAGGACAGGGTTCGTCGCGGTGATGCCAAGGATGTGGTTATTGGTGATGATGGGGTCATGAGGATGCAGGGCCGGATTTGCGTGCCCAATGTGGATGGACTTCAAGATTTGATTCTAGATGAGGCCCACAGTTCGCGGTATTCCATCCATCCGGGTGCCGCAAAGATGTATCAGGATCTGAAACAGCATTATTGGTAGAGGCGGAGGAAGAAGGATATTGTGGAGTTCGTGACTCGCTGTCTCAACTGTCAGCAGGTCAAGTATGAGCACCAGAGACCAAGTGGATTGCTTTAGAGATTAGATATTCTGGAGTGGAAGTGGAGCGGATCACCATGGACTTTGTAGTTGGGCTTCCACAGACTTCGAGGAGGTTTGATGCTATATGGGTTATTGTGGATCGGCTGAGCAAGACCGCGCACTTCATTCCAGTTGGTACTACTTATTCTTCGGAGCGGTTAGCTGAGATTTATATCAGGGAGATTGTCCGATGCATGGGGTTCCAGTTTCTATCATTTCTGACAGAGGTACTTAGTTCACATCTCAGTTTTGGAGAGCCGTACAGAGAGAGTTGGGTACTCAGGTCGAGTCGATCACAGCGTTTCATCCTCAGACCGACGGGCAATCAGAGCGTACTATTCAAATTTTGGAGGATATTTTGCATGCATGTGTCATTGATTTTGGGGTTTATGGGACCAGCTTCTGCCACTCGCGGAGTTTGCATATAATAATAGTTATCATTCGAGTATCCAAATGGCTCTGTATGAGGCTTTATATGGTAGGCGGTGCAGATCTCCGGTTGGTTGGTTTGAGCCGGGCGAGGCTAGACTATTGGGCACAGACCTGGTTCAGGATGCGTTGGGTAAGGCGGAGTTGATTCAGGACTGTCTTTGCACGGCGTAATTGAGGCAAAATACTTATGCGGACCGGAAGGTCCGGGATGTGTCTTTCATGGTTGGTGATAAGGTGTTGCTGAAGGTGTCACCCAGTAAGGTTGTTATGCGGTTCGGGAAGAGGGGAAAGCTGAGTCCCAGGTTTATTGGGCCATTTGAGGTGCTTTGTAGGATTGGCGAGGTGGCTTATAGACTTCCCTTTTCTCCCATCTTGGCAAGTATTCATCCGGTATTCCATGTTTCGTTGCTCCGGAAGTATGTTGGTGACCCGTATCATGTTTTGGACTTCAACACGGTTCAACTCGAGGGTGATATGTCATATGAGGTAAAGCCAGTGGCTATTTTGGGTCGACAGGTTAGAAAGTTAAGGTCTAAGGACATAACTCCGGAAGTATGTTGGTGGCCTGTCTCATTTTCGGAATGAAGTTTCGATGTCCGGTGTAGAATTAGGCGATTTCTGGCCGGCAATGGAAATTAGGCTGTCGGGGTCGGAATGGAATTCTGGAAGTTGGAGCAAGTTCGTAATGTCATTTTTGATATATGTGCAAAATTTCAGGTCAATCGGAGGTGTTTTGGTTGGTTTTGACATTATTGGTGAAATTTAGAAGTTTCAAAGTTCATACACTTGAATTTGATGTAATTTTGGTGTTTTGCATTGTTTTTGGTATTTCGAAGGCTCGACTAAGTTTAAATGAGGTTATGGGTTGTGGTGGCGTGTTTGGTTGAGGTCCCGAGGGCCTCGGGTGTGTTTTGACAGGTTAAGGATCAAGTTTGGATGTTGGAAGTTGCAAATTTTGCTGGTGTTCTATTCTGGTGTCCTTCTATGCGATCGCGTTGACAAGAATTCAATCGCATAGGCTAGTTGGGGGCAGCACGGGTTTTATGCATAAGATCGCGTGGGTGGAGGTCGCGATCGCGTAAGAGTGGGCCCTGTGTGCAGTGCGATTGCTTGGGTAAGGTCCACGATCGCATAAGGTGTTCTGAGGCGCGTGAGGGGGTGAGTGTTTGAGATATGCGAACGCGTGTGTTCGTACGCGAACACATAGAGTGGGCTGGTCTGTGCATCGCGAACGCATCCCTGGTAATGCGATCGCACTGAGGAAAATAAATTTCTGGGCAGAATATTTTAAAGGCCATTTGTGCGAGTTTAGCTCATTTCTTTCCTCCATTTTGAACGAGTTCAGAGCTATTTGAGAGGGGTTTGAAGAAGAAATCAAAGGGGCTCACTTGGAGGTAAGGTTCCAACTTCATAACTCGTTTATATATCACTTTCTAAGTAATTAAACCGGAAAATTGTTGAAATTAAACCAAAATTTGGGGAAGAAAGGTGCGTGGAAATTGGAATATTCTTTTGACGATTTCAGTGGGTAATTATGGTCCGATTTTGGTGTTCTTGGTATGTATAGAATCATGGGAGGACAAGGATCTAGTGATGTAAATTTTATCGAATTCTGAGATGTGGGACCAGGGCTCTGGTTTGGCCGAATTTCGAGTTTTTTGTATAAATTGATAGTTTTCGATTGGGTTGTATTCCTTTAGCGTATATTGATGATGTTAACCTGGTTTTTGTTAGATTCGGAGCAATCGGGAGCCAATTTTAAGGGCAGAGCATCGCGGACTAGTATTGTGGCCCCGTAGAGGTAAGCAATGGTTATAAATCTTGTCCTGAGGGTATGAAACCCCGGACTTCATATTTCTCACTGTTTTTAGAACGGCGCACATGTCGGATAACGAATATGTGGCGCGCACTGATTTTTGGATTGGACTTGGTCCTCTCCGTGGCAACTATTGAGTTGCGTATTTTACTCCAAATAATATGTTAAATTGGGTTCTAAAGACTATTGCTATATTAGGGCTATAAACCATGTTTGGTGCCTCGTGACGACTTGTTTAGACCCCTTTGTGGGGGTTTTTACAGCTATTTCCTCACCGTTTATTTATGATTTACACTCAATCTTATTGTGCTTAACTGTTTTTGAAACTCAGCCTGATTTACACTATTTTGAGATTCAACTTTTATGTCTTGGGTCGACTACCCCGTTTTACTGAGACGCCCGAGGGGCTTTGAAGAGGTTATGGCTGAGTGAGGTCGAGGGCCTGATTTGTGAGGATATGATACGCCGCAAGGTGGCTTGATATTAGCACTTGGGCTGAAGGAACCCCTCCGGAGTCTGTACGCACCCCTAGTGAGCGCAGGTACCTACTGAATGCTGAGTGCCGAGTGTCGAGTGCCGAGTGATGAGTGATTGGGAGGCATGAGTGACAATGAGGTTGCTCGAGGGGCTGATACTGAGTGGCTATGAGGTGCTGAGTCATGTTCTGCCCGAGGGGCGATTTATGATTCATGTTTTTACCCGAGGGGCTACTTATGATTTATTTCACTTTTACACTAAATCCTTCGGTTATTTTTATTTCTAAAATTTTTGGAAAACATATTTTTTAAAGGATTTTTGTAAGATTGGTTTTGAGGCATGATGATTTCATATATCTATGTATATACTATTGGAAAGAAAGGTTGTCCATATTGTGAACTGATGATATTGATTTTTATGTGTTTCTTGCCACTTAGACTTGATTTATTTTCATTACTACTGAGTTGGCGTACTCACATTACTGCATGCACCCCTGTGTGCAGATTCAGGTGCTGATACTGAGTGTTAGCCATATATTCCGTGCGGAGCCGGAGTTTGGGATATAGAGGTAGCTGTTCAGCGTCCGCAGCATCTCTGTTTTCCCTTCTTTTGTTGTATCAAGCTATTCGTTCGGAGGTTTTGTATTATAATAGTAGACTTGTTGGTATATTTCTTAGATGCTCATGACATGTTGACTTCGGATTTTGGGGATGGTATAGACTATTTAGCTATTTATTTTTGCCTAATGAATCGAGTAATTTTATATGCTTTATGAAATGTTGAAAAATGGTTGGGATTTTAGAAAGAACTGAAATTTTTGTGATTGTGGTCTAGCCTAGTTCCACGATAGGCTCAATCACGGCTGATTTAGGATTTGGGGTCGTGACAAATGGTCAATAGCGTCAAGATTCATCTTCTTAACCCGATATTGGTGATTCATCTATGTGTGTGCTTGTGCTAGTGTTATACCACAATTCAAGTCAACAAATAAGAGAAGAGACGACGAATGGCACATAAGAAATGATTACCACAAAATATATAGTGTAAGCAAGACAAGAATGAAGTTGAAGCAATGACAAGCACAACAAGATTGGCTACATAGAACTAAGTAAATATTGCAACACGGAGAAAGACAATTAGTAGTATGCTAAGGAAACAACAACAAAAAACAAGTACAAAAGAATGGATAAATGCAAACAAGAGTGCTACCGAGGTACCGCCTCGTAGTATGAATTCATAAAATGAATCACAACTTTCCCTATATCACCGCGAGAGCCTTTATATTTAGTTTTGAAAATCATTTTTCCTGAAATAGCATCTCGCGTTTTAGCCCACCTTATCACACCGCATGGATTCTAGTAGTTCCACTATTAGCCATGGGTTTCAAGCCCACCTTATCTCACCGCATGCGTTTCAACACCCAGACCTTATACCACCGCATGCGTATCAATAATAACAACAACACGGACAAAAAAAACCTCATGCAACACAATAACAATCGCATGGCTGGAAACCTCGTGCAATCACAATAACAATCACATGACAGAAACCTCGTGCAAACACAATAATAATCCTTTCAACAATAACATGTGTGCCAAAACATAACAACTCAAGAAAATGACTTTCACAATATGTGCCCATATGCCACAACATTTTCTCAAAATAGTTTTAGTATCACAACCATGCATATCCCTCGACTCAACAACATTGAATACAATAGAAAAAACAACAATAACACAAGAATACGACAAGTAAATCAACATAAGAGCTTCATAACACAAACAAACGGAAGAACGAACTCACAAAGAAAGACACAACATGGAAATAATAGTCTCAACAAGTATAGTTCAACAAGGGAGAGGTAATGTGTAACAATAATTTCACGAAAGTGCAATTTGACAACAAGAGAGATAGCATGAATCAATGAACCCAAATAAGAATACGTCAACAGTGAAAGGGATAAAAACATCCATTAAGGCTAAGCAATTCTAGAAGAGATAGTAATTATTTCAATTAAGGTTAAGCAATTACGAAAAGATAATAATGATTTTAATTAAGGCTAAGCAATTACGGAAAGGATAGAATGATGATAAAAGAGGCAACAACTTCAATTAAGGCACATAAGATTTTCATCAACAATAAGGGTAGAACGTGAAGGAATTAATTCCAATCAAGACACGTAAGGGTGAATTTAGTAAATGGAGGATTTAACATGACAAACAACTTCATATATAATGAACATAAGAACCTAAGAGCCCTAAACGGTAAAATTTCCACAAATAAGCCCAAGCATGTACTCGTCACCTCGCGTACACGGCCTTCACATGACACAATTAGCACAAATGACTCAAATCTTAAGGGGTAGTTCCCCCCCACAAATTTAGGCAAGATACGTACCTCAAAGAAGCTAGATCGATACTCTAAAATGACCTTCTTGAGATAAACAACCTCCGGATGGCTCAAATCTAGCCAAAATAATTTCAAATCATAAATAAAACTCATAGAAAAATAATTCCGGATAATAAAGCTTCAATCTTTAACAATAACTAAAAGTCAACCCCCCGAGCCCGTACCTCGGAACCCGATAAAATTCACAAAACCCGAACACCCATTCCGATATGTGTGCAACCAAGCAAGAATTACCAAATTCCGATATCGAATCTCCCTTCAAATCCTCATTTTACATTTTGAAATACTTTTTCAAACATTCCCATTTTTCCTAAACTCAAAACACTACTTATAAGATAAAAATAAAGATAGAATCATAGAATATAATAAATTCCGGGTGCAGAACACTTACCCCAATGATTTGCTTGGAAAACCCAAGAAAAATCGCTCAAATCGGAGGTCTACACTCAAGATATGATAAAAATGGCCAAACCCTCGATTTGGAAAATATATTCTGCTGCCCACATATTTGCACACCGCGATCACTAAAATATACATGTGATCATGAAGAAGAAACAATGTGTCACGCCCTAACCTTGGGGAGCACGAACGACTCTCAACTTAGTGAACCCGGTCGAGCGATCCTACTAAACCTTTCCTATCCGACTCATTCATAATCTAAAAAGAGAACGCATCACCATTTGTTAATCAGAGGAGAGATCAGTTATACAAATATACAGACGAAATACTAGTTCACTCTTCCTCATATACATTATACCATATCTAAGTTCCCAAAAGTACATACGGTTTACAATTTAGTGGAAAAAAGTTTCAAAATACAACTTGATCCGATGACTACCCTGACACCCATACATGACCCACATAAACGTCTACGGAACCTCTAAATATACATAAGAAAAACATGACAATGCCGGTAACAAGGCCACGTCTATACCTCAAAAATGTGGTAACATATAGAAAAGAAGAACAAACATATACTACACATGACCTCAGGAAGAAATAGTGCTCACCAAGACTGCTGCGATGAGAAAGAGAGAGAGGGCACCACTATCGGCAACGGAACCACCTACATCCATTCAAAGATGTAGCGCCCCCGACAAAAGGGACGTTAGGACTGTCGAATAGTACTAGTATGTAAGGCAAACACCAATCATAGTAAAATGAACAATGAAATAAAGTGAAGGCAGTCATAATAATCAAATAGTACTTCTTAGAAATACATAGAACACCAAGTAAGGATCACATAGCTTCCAATTCAGTCTTTCCATCTTTTTAGGTTAATAATACTTAGTGCCAAGTGTCACAACTCATAATGCCATCGTGTTTTTACACGGAGTCTGATCTCGGCCCAACCGGCTAATCCACCCCAAGTGAGACATATCCAAATTCATAATGATATCAATGACCCAGTATAAATGCCATCATGTGTACATCATGGCGTCCGATCTCGGCCCGATCGGCTAAGACATCTCACTTGGGACATATCCACTTTCAATTGTTCATACAGTTCACATTTCCTTCCCATCTTTTATTACATAGTTCTTGGCACTTGGACACATTTTACAAATTCAAGTCTTTTTCCCTTCTTATTCGTTCAAATAACATCATCAACCATGTCGATAAGTACTATCATGTAACGCGTTGCACACATAAAGGAAGGAGCTTGGAGATCATAATCACATTCTCAAATAGCATGATTTCATAGTAAACACTTAGAACAGTTATGGAACATAAATATTTCAACCCAACACATTATGGCAATCAAGTCTAGCATGGTTCAGAACTACGCCAATTATTTGGATGCTATGAGTTCGACTCTTAGAAGAAGAGGGTTAGCCATACATACCTTAATTGAGTTTTCTTTAGAGCTGTTAGACGATCCCGGTTTTAGCAACTTCAATCTATTCTAACCATATAACAAAATTGAACCCGAAATTAGTAGAATGGTCGTAATTCTAGCTCATTAGAGCATTTTGCCAAACACTAGGTGTGCATTACTGTTCTTAGGTCCTTTTATGAAACATTCTACCGTTCTTCCACCCATTATTAGTTTACAACCTTGCTTACTATTTTAGGGATACATGCATGCAAGAAACTTACACCCCCCCCCTCCACACCCAATATTTATTTCACCAATTATTCCCTTTTTTACTAGATTTATGAATTTAGAGTACGCGTTATAAATTCATACCTCTATAGTGCAGGCCTAGGTTCATTTTCTTGATAAATCTTCAAATTTCAAGCAAGAATTGAGGGGTATTGGATGAGGATCACCTTCTCACCATAAAGCTCTTCCTCTCACTCTAGTTATTAGAAAAATATGATGAAAATGGCCTAAGGGAGTTTTTTAACGGAATGGGGGTCGGGTTTTAAATTAAGAAAATGAGTGCCCCGACATAGATTTTTGGTCGCATATGCGACCACATAATTTTTATGCGGTCCTCAAAGTGGCCGCATAAATAGCCTCCAGGAAGATGAATTTCTGACTGATATACGACAACTATGCGGTCCGCTTACCTATTCTGCGGTCGCATAATGCACCACAGAACTCCCTTCGCAGAAACCCAAGAGAGGTTATGCAGCCAATATGCGGACCGCATATTGATTATGCGATCGCATAATCGACCAAAAAACTGGCCTCATTTTTTGCCAAATTTTCTGCTTCACTCTGCGGCCATTATGCGGTCCGTAGAGTGATTATGCTGCCGCATAATGGGTCGTAGAGATGCGTAAGTCTGAGAAACATTTTCTTCTCAGTCCGCAGGGTACTGTTAAATCCAAAATGTCCGAACCACAGCGAGTTGCTCGTCGCGAAGAATTTCTACTATAAAAATACAGGAATCTAACTGGGCACTATGAAACCCAGAGTTTTTGGTTAAGAATTTTATGGGTCCTTACATCCTCCCCACATAAAATCGTTCGTTCTCGAATGAGGATCAAGGTTCATGTAGGTTCAGTTATAACACATGCCAGTAGTCCCAAATTTTTACCTAACTCCTAGATTTTCTGAAAATTTTGACAGAGTTTCCTTTGCAATTAGGCCTATCTACTTGCCAGAGAGCCCCCGAAACACATCTTAACAAGATATACATGATCAAACAGTACAATAGCATATAAAACAGCACCAACCGAGGCCTCATAAAAGATATATAATTAGAAAGGAGTGTCTTTACAGTTGCCGAACAAATGATACAAAAAATTTAGGGGAGACAACTTCATAGAACTATTACATGGCTATTCAAACAAATGAGGGTACTTCTCTTTCATTTCACTTTCGGCTTCCCAAGTAGCTTCTTCGACTTGCTGGTTTCTTCATAATACCTTCACGGAAGCAATTTCTTTGTTTCTTAATTTTTGGATATGTCTATCAAGAATAGCAACTGGAATCTCTTCATATGAAAATTCTTCACTAACCTCGATGGTCTCAACCGGCACAGTAGCGGACGGATCCCCAATTACCTTCTTCAACATGGACACATGGAATACCTGGTGTATTAATGATATCTCAGGTGGTAGCTCAATCTTGTACGCCACCTGACCTATCTTTTGAATGATTCTATACGGACCGACATACCTCGAACTTAATTTCCCTTTCTTTCCAAACCGCATGATCCCCTTCATGGGAGATACCTTCAAGAACACCCAATCATCTTCTTTGAACTCCAAATCTCTCTGACGAACGTCCGAGTACGATTTTTGGTGACTTTGAGCAGTTTTTAACTGCTCTTTTATGATCTTAACCTTTTCCATAGCCTGATGCACAAGGTCTGGTCCTATTAGTTCATCCTCTCCAGCCTCGAACCACCCAATCGGTGATCTGCACCTTCTACCATACAAGGCCTCAAACGACGCCATCTAAATACTGGCATGGAAGCTGTTGTTATAAGAAAATTCTATGAGTGGCAAATGATCATCCCAGCTACCCTTGAAGTCAAGCACACAAGCACTCAACATGTTCTCAAGTGTTTGAATAGTCCGATCTGCTTTCCTTGTCAGTCTGAGGATGGAAAGTCGTGCTAAGATTTACCTGCGTACCCAAACCTTGCTGAAATTTCTTCCAGAAATTAGCTGTGAACTGGGCCCCCCGATCCAAAATGATGGAAACTGGAGTGCCGTGAAGCCTGACTATCTCCTTGATGTACAATTGAGGATACTATTCCGCAGTGTCGGTGGATTTAACCGGCAAAAAGTGATCTGATTTCGTGAGTCGAACCATGATCACCCAAATTGAGTCAAACTTATGCGGAGTGCACGACAACCCTACCACAAAATCAATATTGATCATCTCCCACTTCCACATTGGAATTTATATAATTTGAGCTAACCCATCGGGCCTTTGATGCTCGACCTTCACCTGTTGACAGTTTGAATATTTCGCCACAATGTCCGCCGCACCCCTCTTCATTTCATTTCACCAATAATCTTCCTTGAGGTCATGATACATTTTCGTAGAACCTGGGTGCACAGAATATCTAGAAGTATGAGCTTCTGCCATGATTCTTTCCCGAAGACCATCCCATTTGGAAAACATATACGCCCTTGGTATCGTAATGTGTCGTTATCCATTCCAAGAGAAAAAGCCATAGTCTTATGTTTATGAATCCCTTTCTTCAGTTGTACCAACACTGTATCATTGTATTGTTTCTCCTTGACTTCTGCTACAAGCGATGATTCTTCCCTATTCCGCACAATCACTCCCCCTTCATTAGAGTCCGCAAGACGAACTCCCAAACTAGCCAACTGGTGATCCTCCCCGGCCAAGGGCCTTTGACATGCCTCTAAGTGAGCCAAACTACCCATAGATTTCCGATTAAGGGCATTTGCCACCACGTTAGCTTTCCGTGAATGATAAAAAATGTCGATGTCATAATCGTTGAGCAATTCAAGCCACCTTCTCTGCCTCAAGTTCAGTTCCTTCTATTTGAAAATGTATTGAAGGCTCTTGTGGTCCGTGAATACGTCTACATGGACCCCATACAAATAATGACGCAAAATTTTTAATGCAAAAATTACCGCCGCAAGCTCTAAGTCGTGAGTTGGATAGTTCTTTTCATGATTCTTAAGTTGTCTTGAAGCATAAGCTATAACCTTACCATGTTTCATCAATACATACCCAAGAATGATCCTTGAAGCATCGAAATACACCACAAACCCCTCTGTGCCCTCCGGCAGAGTCAATACCGGTGTCGAGGTCAATCTTGATTTCAATTCCTGGAAACTCCTTTCACAAGCATCGGACCACTGGAACATAACCGTCTTCCACGTCAATTTTGTCAATGGAGAGGCAAGGGTGGAGAACCCCTCCACGAACCTCCTATAATACCCTGCTAAACCCAAGAAATTGCGAATCTCTCAGAGTAGTAGGTCTAGGGCAATCTTTCATCTCTGCAATATTTTGAGGTTCAACCATAATTCCTTCTTCGGAGACAACATGACCCAGGAATGTAACAGATTCAAGCCAAAACTCGCATTTCGAGAACTTTGCATACAATTGGTGTTGATGAAGAGTGTGCAGAACTGCCCTGAGGTGGTCGGCGTGATCCTCTCGACTCCGTAAATATACAAGGATGTCGTCAATGAATACTATTACAAAGAAGTCAAGGAAAGGCTTGAAGACTCAATTCATAAGATCCATGAAAGCTGTCGGGGCATTTGTGAGCCTGAAAGACATTACCAAAAATTCAATGTGGCTATACCGGGTTCTGAAAGCGGTTTTCGGAATATGCTACTCCCTTACCTTCAATTGATGGTACCGGGACTGCAAATCAATTTTGGAGAAGAACTTAGCACCTTGTAATTTATCAAACAAATAATCTATTCTAGGCAATGGGTATTTATTTTTGATTGTGACTTTGTTGAGTTGCCGATATTCAATACACATCCGCAGCGATCCATCGTTCTTTCTGACAAAGAGAACTAGTGCGCCCCAAGGAGGCACACTCGATCGGATGAAACCTTTCTCTAGAAAATCCCTCAGTTGTTCCTTTAGTTCTTTTAATTCTGTCAGCGCCATTCTATAAGGTGGAATGGATATAGTGCGTGTCTGGCATCACATCAATCCCAAAATCAATCTCTCTGTCTGGAGGAATTCCAAGGATCTCATTTGGAAAGACATCGGGGAATTCATTCACAATGGGTACAGATTCAAAGGTAGGCACCTCGGCAGCGGTGTCCATAACTTGGACAAAATGATAGATACACCCCTTCCTGATCATCTTTGTGGCCTTAAGGTAAGAAATAAACCTAACTTTTGGCATAACACTATTCCCCTCCCACTCAACAGCTGGCTCATTAGGAAATTCAAGCCTCATAATTCTGGTTCCGCATTCAAGTTTGGCAAAACATGAATAAAGCCAGTCTATTCTCATTATTACATCAAAATAAATCATCGCCAGTTCAATGAGATTAGCCATGGTATCCCGACCATGCATCGTGACCACACAATCTCTATAAACCTGCGCGACCGTAATAGACTCGCCAACCGGAGTAGATACAGAGAACGACTCATGAAGTTGTTCCGGTTATATCCCAAAACTCGAAACAATATAAGGAGTAATATAGGACAATGAGGATATGGGATCAATAAGGGCATACACACCAAGATATTGAACAGTCAATATACATGTGACGACATTTGGGTAAACATCTACACTCTGTCGACCACTCATAGAATAGAACCGGCTGGGTCCTCCCGAAATCTGTGCACCACCCCTGGCTGCACCACGCCCTGTGGGTGCTGAAGAACCTCGAGCTGGAGGGGGGTGCTAAAGATGTAGCAACTGTAGGACTGGATGACTGAGTTGTGCACATGCCTGCACCCTGACGGGATGCATGACACTCCTTCTGAATATGGCCCCTCATTCCGCATCCATAACATACTAGCATGTCCAGGTAGCATACTCTCGAATGTACCCTCCCACACTTAGGGAATGGGGCCCTCTGCTGCTGCTGAAATCTCCCTCCTGATCGGCCCTGATGGTGGGACCCCATGATGCCCTGACCGGGCCTAAAGCGAATCCCCTACTGCTATCTGTGCCCTGATGGCGGGGCACTGGCTGAAGACTGAGCATAAGACTGGGATGGCTTTGATGATCCTCCTCGAAAAGCTAATATCCCACCTCCGAACAAACCCCCAAGGTTGCCCGATGATAAGGCCCTACAACTACTTTGTCGTTCCATCCCGAGCTTTAACTTTCGAGCCTCTGTAGCTTGGGAAAATGCCACCGTCTTTCCATAGTTCATGTCAGAATTTAGAGCAGATGTGGCAGCTTCATTAATAACCAAAGGGCTAAGGCCCTACACAAATCGACGCACTCTAGCCTCCATAGTCGGCATCATATGAACAACATACTTTGAGAGGCGCACAAACCTGGTACTCCCACACACTCTTACCACCCTGTTTAAGGGTCTCAAACTCCACAGCACGGGCTGCCTTAGTCTCGGCAAGCAAGAAATGATCTATGAAGACATCAGCAAACTCACTCCACCCCGTCGGAGGGATCCTTCCCCACGAGAATCCTCTCACATCTCAAACCAGGAATATGACACCCTCTTCAGACGATAGGAGGACAACTCTACTCCCTCCGTCTCAGTGGCACGCATAACTCGGAGAGTCTTATGCATCTCATTAATGAAATCCTGACGTTCTACCCCGGGATCAGTACCTGTGAACATTTGACCTCTGGGCTTGGGAAGCCACCAACTGTTTCAACATCTGAATAGCTCCCCTAAGATCCCCATCAGAAATACCGGGACAGGAAGCTGGGCCTGGAGATGGAACAAGAGCATCAGCGGGAGGGCTTGTGGCACCCTCCGTAGGAGTAGGAACTGGGGTTGTTTGGTCTGGAGTAGAAAAATCAGGCAGTGTAATAGTCGAAGGGGGGGTATCCTCACCCGCACTGTCAAGTTGGGAATCAATAGCCACTTCTGGGGTGCCATTAGCCTCTTGGCCAAATCTCGCTTTCTTCCTAGGTGCCATTTACTGAAAGTTAGAAAAATGCACAAGTTAGAGGAAGACAACCTCACATTCCACTCTATCGCACGATATAGAATAACAATGAAGGGCATTATTCCTAAATGTCCGAGTAGCTCCTAATTACAGATGTGGTCGACAACACACCGATAAGAAGGGCTCTACTAGACACGGCTCCGAGACATCCTATGATACTTTAAAGCCTTAGGCTCTGATACCAAGTTTGTCATACCCCAACCTTGGGGAGCGCAACCGAGTGAACCCGGTCGAGCAAGCCTACTAAACCTTTCCTACCCGACTCATTCATAATCTAAAAAGAGAACGCATCACCATTTGTTAATCAGATGAGAGATCAATTTTACAAATATACAGCCGAAATACTAGTTCACTCTTCCTCATATACATTACACCATAGCTAAGTTCCCAAAAGTACATACGATTTAATATTTAGTGGAAAAGAGTTTCAAAATACAACTTGATCTGATGACCGCCCCTACACCCATACATGACCCACATAAACATCTACGGAGCCTCTAAATGTACATAAGACAAACATGACAATGCCGGTAACAAGGCCTCGGCTATACCTAAAAAATGTGGTGACTTATACAAAAGAAGAACAACATATACTACACATGTCCCCGGGAAGAAACAGGGCTCACCAAGACTGCTGTGAGGAGAAAGAGAGAGAGGGCACCACTATCGGCGATCCGCTCTATCTGTGACGGAACCACCTAAGGAAGGGCCGAGATCGGACACCATGTTATACAAATGGTGGAATTTATACTGGGTCATTGATTATCATTATGAATTTGGAGTACGGGGTATAAATTCTTACCTCTATAGTGCAGGCCTAGGTGTCTTTTCTTGATAAATCTTCAAATTTCAAGAAATAATTTATGGGTATTGGATGAGGATCACCTCCTGACTCTAAAGCTCTTCTCCTCACTCTAGTTATTAGAAAAATATGATGAAAAATGGCCTAAGGGGGTGTCTTAACGAAATGGGGATCGGGTTTTAAATTAAGAAAATGAGTGCCCCGACACAAGTTTGCGGTCGCATAACGGTTATGCAGTCCGCAAAGTGACCGCAAAAATAGCTTCCAGGAAGATAAATTTTCTGTCTGAGTATGCGAAAACTATGCGGTCAACATATTTGTTTTGCGGTCGCATAATGCACCGCAGAACTCCCTTCACATAAACCTAAGAGAGGTTATGCGGCCAATATGCGGTACGCATATTGATTATGCAATCGCATAATCGTCCGCAAAACTAGCCTCAATTTTTGCCAGATTTTCTGTTTCATTTTGCGGTCCGCAGAGTGATTATGCGGCCGCACAATGGGCCGTAGAAATGCGTAAGTCCGAGAAACATTTTCTTCTCAGTCCGCAGGGTATTGTTCAATCCAAAAAGTCCGAACTGTGGCGAGTTGAATTTCTACTATAATAATGCAGGAATCTAACTGGGCACTACGAAACCCCGAGTTTTTGGCTAAGAATTTACGGGTCCTTACACAATGACTCTCCTAAAAATGCACTACGCGATAGCGAATGGCTCCATGCAATCACGAAGAAGAAAAGAACATTTCCCCACGAAAAGGTAGTACACGAATGCGGAAGGCCAAATGTGAACGCGAAGAGAAAGTCACTCACACGCATGCGATCGCGGACTGACCATGCAAACGTGAATAAAAAAATATGGCAAGTCAAAAAATACACTTCGCGATCGCGAAGGAGGTTATCGAACACCAAAACTTCAGCATTCCAAAACATAAGAAAATGGCATGTAGCCCATCCGAAACACACCTGGGCCCCCCGGAACCTCGTCCAACCATACCGACTAGTTCTATGACATAGTGAGGACCTTCTCGAGGTCTCAAATCACATCAAACAACATCGAAACTACAAATCACACCACGAATCGAACTTATGAACTTTCAAATCTTCCAACTTATAAAACTTGCGTCGAAACATATCAAATTATCCTGAAACGATGTCAAATTTAGCATGCAAGTCCCAAATGACATAAGATAGCTAATCCAACTCTTTAAATAAAAATCAGACCCTGATATCACCAAAGTCAACTCTCAGTCAAACCTCTCAACCTTCCAAAAACTTCAACTTTCCAATTTTTGCCGAAATACATCAAATTACCATCCAGACCTCCAAATCATATCCGGAAGCATGCATAAGTCTAAAACAACCATACAAAGATATTGGAAATATCAAAATTCCATTTAAAAGTCTACACAAATTCAAAACTCATGCCAACTCTTACTGCTTAAGCTTCTAAAACAAGAATCCTTCTTCCAAATTGATCCCGAATCATCCAAAAACTGAACTCGGACACGCACGCACATCATAGCACATAATACAATGCTGCTCCGGACCTGAAGCCACTAAACGGGATGCTAATCCTCAAAACGATCGTTCAGGTCATTACAATGACCTTTGGGACCTGGTCAACCTGGAACTCGCTGCTCTGGGATACGGGCAGCTGGAGTTTGTGCTCCTCCCCCGACCTGAGATGTGGCAGGAGCAAGTGGGATCAACCATGCCTGAGCTAAAGTGACGAACATGGTCAGAAACTGGGCAAGAGTCTCCTAAAGTGTTGGGGCAGTAACAGGCGTCTCAGGTTCCTGCTCTCGAGCTAGAGCTAGTGGTGTCTCCTTTGTAGCAGCTCGTATAGGTGCTCTGGCTGTACCACATGGAAGTCCTCAGCCTCTACCCGGTCTCTCACGGCTTCAGTAGGGGCGCGAGTGTCTAGTCATTTGATGCTGTCGTGCGTGTCCTCACCATATATGAGAGAATAGAAAGACAGAAGTTTAGAATCTCGAAGTCAATAATTTTGCATGATAAAGAATCAAAGAAGTGAAGATTTTCCTAATAGTTACATAGCCTCCCAAAGATAAGTACATACGTTTCCGTACCGATCCGCGAGACTCTGCTAAACTTTCTTGTGACTCATAGCACCTATGAACCTAGAGCTTTGATACCAACTTGTCACGACCCAAATTTCCCTCCGTAGGATGTCGAGATGACACCTAGTCTCTATGTTTAGGTAAGTCTAATCAACATGCTAAAATAGTAAATAAAATCTTAGAATTCCAAAACTCCAATAATATTGTAAATAAAAATGTAAACCCAATATGTACAATTCCCAAAACCTTGTGAGATATAAGTCACAATATCTAGATACAGTACCGAAAAATCCTATACATTACTGTCGTAAAAAATGAAGGAAATAAGGAAGAACATGGTAGAAGGGGACTCTGAGGCCTGTGGATGGGGGCAGGTGTACCGTGAAGTCTCCAAATGAAGCAACTCAGCTCGCTAATATCGGGACTAATAAGATACCTGGATTTGCACAAAATATATGTAGAAACATAGTATAAGTACACCACAACGGTACCCAGTAAGTGCCAAGCCCAACTTCGGTAGGGTAGTGACGAGGTTAGGTCAAGGCCCTACTAGAAATATTAAGAAACAAAATAGAAGATATAATGGTAATAACAAGGAAGTGAAAAAATAAAGAATTTACAGAAACTTAACAAACACGGAATCAAGGCAGTTAATACAACACAAAAGGAAAACATGGATTTTTCATGTTAAGGAAACAACAATCAAACAAACACAGCAAATAGAGAAGATCAACAGGGGGCCCTACCGAGGTATCGCCTCGTAGTCCCAAATCATAAAAGTAACTCAATGTCTTTCCTTATATCACCGCGGGAGCCTTTACATTTAGTTCTGAAAATCATTTTCCTGAAATAGCACCCCGCGTTTTAGCCCACCTTATCACACTGCATGGCTTCTAGTAGTTCCCTTACTAGCCACGCGTATCAAGCCCACCTTATCTCACCTCATGTGTTTTAACACCTTGACCTTATACCACCGCATGCATATCAATAGTAACAACGGCACGACAGTAACCTCGTGCAAATAGTAACAACAACACGGAAGAAACCTTGTGCAAAGAACCAAACAATCCTCTCAACAATAACACAAATGCCAAAACATAACAACTCAAAAATAATATTTCACAACATATACTTTGCCTTAATAGAAACCACGACCTTTGCAACTCAATACCAAACTCAACAGCAAAATTCTCCAAGAATAGCAATTTCAAATAAGGGTTCAACAGTTAAAAAATGAATATGGAATAAAAGAAAACAAGTAATTCAACTATACATGTAAGGCAATATGCAAATAAGAGATACAACAAGTATACATGTGAAATTAGACTAAACATGATGTCTATAACATATTAAAGTAACTCAATTAAAGAATGGAAGGAAACTACATAGCAAAAATCCAAAAATTTCATATTTAGCCCGTGTACGCACTCGTCACCTTGCGCACACGGCTTTCACATTTAACAATCATCAAAACAATACCAAATTCTAAGGGGATTTTATCCCATACAAGGTTAGACAAGTCACTTACCTCAAACCATGCTAAATCAATCAACTAGAAGGCCTTTCCCTCGATTTTCCAACTCCGAACGGCTCGAATCTAGCCAAAACAATTTCATACTATATATATAACTATAGGAAACTAATTGAAATAATAAAAGTATGATCTTAGCAAGGAATTGAAAAATCGCCTCAAAAAGTCGACCCAGGCCCGCGTCTCGGAACCCGACCAAAATTGTAAAATCCGAACACCTATTCGATCGAGTCCAACCATACAAGAATTATCCAAATCCGGCCTCATTTTGCCTTTCCAAACCTAAAAACGTAGTCTGAGAACTTCTACACTCTTCCCTAAATTCAAACTCCAAAACACTAATTAGGAGATGTAATTAATAGTAGATTCATAGCATTTATTCAAAAACGAATCAAGGATCCTTACCTCAACAATTCCTTTGAACAACTCTCAAAATTTCACCTCAGGCCGAGCTCCCAAAATCCCAAAATGAAAAATGAAGCAAAACCTTTGAAAATCCCTATTTATGCCCAGTTAAACCGCATCAGCGGTCCCTTTGTTGCATTTGCGATGCCGCACCTGCGGAAAACCCATCGTTGGTGCGGTCCAAACTTATGTCCAGGGTTTCCACTTCTGCAGAAATAGCTCGCATCTGCGAGCCCGCTCTTGCGGAGAAATGACCGCATCTGCGGTCAAGCCTAAGGTTGTTTCCCCAAGTTCCGCTTCTGCGAAGGAAGTCTATGCATCCGCGAGTTTGCTTCTGCGGACAAATGATCGCACTTGCGATCCCAGCAGGGCTAGACAACATCCACTACTGCAACCAGTGGCTTGATTTTACGAGCCCACACCTACGACCAATCCCTCTGAGGCGCGAAGAGACCAGACCAGCCTCGCACTTCAGCTAATCACTAAGTCTAAAAATGATCTGATTTCCATCCGATTCACACCCGAGGCCCCCTGGACCCCGTCCGAATATACCAACTAATTCTAAAACACATAATGGACCCACTCGAGACAAAAAATCAAATCAAACAAAATAAATTCTACGAATCACTACCCATATTCAAGCCTATGAACTTCCAAATTTCGGAACCAACGATGGTTCATACCAAAACAACTCCCATTGGTACAAAATTATGCATACAAGTCATAATTAACTTTATGAACCTATTTCAACTTTCGGAATTGGGATCCGACCCAGATATCAATAAAATCCACTCCCGTTCAAACTTCCCAAATTCTTCCAACTTTCGCCAATTAACACAGAAACGACCTACAGACCTCCAAATCAACATCCGGACATGCTCCTAAGACCAAAATCACCCTACGGAGCTATTGGAACCATCAAAACTACATTCCAGAGTCATCTTCACAGAAGTCCATCTACGGTCAAGTCCTATGACTTAAACTTCCAACTCAGGGACTATGTGATCCATTTCACTCCGAAACTCACAACCAAAACCAAACACCCCGACGAGTAACGTAACCACAGTATAACATAGAGGAAGCATAAATTGGGGGATCGGAGCTAAAATACTCAAAATGACTGCCCGGGTCGTTACGAAAGCATAGTTCTAACACTCCTTCTTGCTTTTGAAGTTGCAAATTCTGAATTTATGCCTTGTAAACCTTTAACTAGAAGTGACTTTGTGCGTAAATCTGCAAATTGATCTTTGGACTTGTAGTAAATTGAGATCATATTTTTTGCATCTCATGATTGTCAATGAAATAAGCTAGCTATTTTTTCCGTTTCATTTGCATCTTGCCTTGAGACTTGTCAACTTTCTTCCAGATTTACATCTTGCCTTTAGGCTTGTCAACTTTCTTCCAGATTTTATTTTTCTGAAATGTTGAGAACTTCTTCTTCGCCTTATTTTATCTTAGAATGTTGAAAACTTCTTCTTGCTTAGTTGGTTCACATATGTGCTCATTTGGACGATCAACTGCACTTTGTAGAATCTTTTGGCTTTATTTTTCATCTTCTGTTGGATCAAATGAGAAGTTTTTACCCCTCATTTTATTTCTTAAAATCTCAAGTCCAGTTGCATCATAAATGTTATATGCGGTAAAATTGGTTAATGACAGTTGGATGAATGAGGAGGTGACATGTTGAGTGAAAGACAAGTAGTTGTGAGTCAGCAAATAGTTGATCAGTTGCTAGTATGTGATCAGTGTTGGATAAATTCCGAAAGGGTAACTAATAACAAATATTTGAAAAATTGATGTCTGATAGCATTCAATGAGCCACCGTTACAGAAAAAATCAACATTTATAGCCAACTGTTATACAGCCATCCATGACAGTTTTATTCTCATTCAAGAGGAGCTTGACTCGGGGATCTCGTCTGCCTAAACATGGCTATAAATAAGAGAATTAGTATTCATTGTAGGAGACAAAGAATATTTTGTACACAAAGGCTACATTCTGCTCTCAAATGAGATAAACTCGTTTCAGTCTCCATCTCAATCAAGAATTCTTTTTACTCAAGTCCCATAATAAGATGGCTCTGATACCAATTGTTGGTTCTTGATAAAAAAGACTAAGAAAAATAATAGGGTAACATGATAGAAAAATAAAAGGAGTATACTGGAATAGATGTAAAAGGAACTCTATAGAACTGAAGCTAAAAATTCTATGTTATTTCACTGCGTCTGGACTACAACAATTTATAAGAAATTACTAACTTAGAAGACCTAAAATTAGCACAAAATTTGCTGAAAATAACAAACTCCTAGAGACTAGTTCTGTCAGGAACCAAAATGTACTATAGGTCGTGATGGTGCTTAACACCGCCGTCAAGAAATCCAACAGTGATTTACCAATTAAATTACTCATTTTAGTATTGTTGAAATCAAAATTTTCCTTAATTGAACAGTGTAAAATATAATTTACAAGGTAAATGAAAATATTTACACGAACCCACAACAATGAATAACCCGAAGGAAACCCCCAAAATTCGGTGTCGCAAGTGCATGAGAAAATTTCTAAGGACTACAATAATAATACAACATCTGTCAGAATACAATAGGACATAATAAAATGAATAGTACAATGAAGACTCGATAGACTGTGATGTGTAGCCTGGAATGCAGCTCACATAAAGTCTCTTCAATAAGTGTGCCTACGCGCCAAGATTATCATCAAATGAACGTGTCAGATCATGCACATTTAGTGCAGAAGTGCAGCATGAGTACGTAAATCAACGTGTAACCAGTAAGTATCTAGCCAAACCTCGAAGAATTAGTGATGAGGGGTCAACATCGACACTTACTAAAGGTCCAATAAAGCAATATAATAAAACTTAAGCAGATATACAACGTACATCAATAATAAGATAAATCTGTGAGGTTCATAATCCTCCAATTATTTCTTTTAAAGTATAAATTTCTCGATCTGGTATCCCGCCTTAACAACTTAGAAATAATCAAGTGCCAATATCAAATAAATGAATAACGTCGTATAATATGTCGGGCATCAGTAGAAAGATTAGCTCGTAAATAATTTGGACTACTCGTGATATAACACATGATTCTGCCGAGGTCGTTGGGCCCGACCCAGAATAATATGTACATTGCCGAGGGTCGAGTGGCACGAACCATAGATGCATCTATATACTGTCGAGGCGTTCGGATCGCTTCACAAGAAAAGGAAGGAAGTTACCGAGTTACGAGATGCATGTTTACAATATAGCACATGAGCTTAATATGAATATAAGTTTTACCATTCTTTGAATAAATCACCCAATATTCAAAGTGTAAAGGCTTGGCTTAGTGTACATATATTTATTTCAAAATCGATTTCAATTATAACTTCAATTAAATAAGCCAGCAGAGTGGATTCAAATAGTTCAAATATTACATGATGAAATCCTTAAGTCTACCCGGATATAAACATGCTTTAGGTACGTACATATTATCGTCACCTCATGCGTACGTAGCAGCCACAACTAGTTGCACATAACAATAAAATATCACCTAGGGGGCAGTCCCCCCCCCCCCACAAGGTTAGATAAGAGACTTACCTCGCTCCGAAGTTCCATAGCCGGCTCCAACGCCACTCTAGCTCCTCAAACCAACGCTTGTCGATCCAAAACTATGCAAACAATGTGCAGACCAATCAAAATGTGTTCTAATACCCATAATTAATCAATTTAAACAATTTCCAACTCCACTTGAAAAGTCGATAAAATCAACCCTCCGGCCCACGTGCCCGAATTTCAAAAAATTTCGAAGATAAACTTTACCCATAACACCACGAACTCAAATATATAATTTATTCTTAATTCCATGTCAAATTTCGTGGTCAAAATCCAAAATATCAATTCCTAGTTTTTCTTCAAAATCCCACGATTTCTACTAATTTCCATGTTCCATTCCACGAATAGTTCCTGTATTTATCTCACAATGAGAAGAAATCACTTACCCCATAATAGATGATGAAGATGGAACTCCAAAATTTCTCCAAAAATCAGTTCCCAAGGAAGAAGTGAATGAAAATGAGCCAACCCCTCGATCTAAAAAGAACATTTCCCAGTCCGACCTTCTTCGCGAACACGACACTTTCCTCGCATTCGCTAAGCACAACTGTTAGTCTCAAATGCACACGCAAGTATACGTGGTCAACAATTAATATAGAATTGTAAGTCCAGATATCGTACTCATAGAGACTTGTTATTAACTATCAACTAAATTAAACCCAAACAATTAATCTATTCAAGCGAATACTCAAGTATGAATATTTACCCAAACTTAATCTAGACTAGTAAACTATGAAATTAAAGAAACAAATTGGCAAAATTAGACACGAATTCAATAAGAGCCGATATTCTAGACCTATGGGTTATCAAACAATCCTATTGAATTTTCCACTTAAATCGTCTAATTAATTTATCTGGTTTATTGATTGACGAGGTTAATATTGCTTGTAGCCTTCTCCCGAAGTACAACTCGCCTATTCAAGCTAACCTAACGCCTGTATTCCTATGAAATGAGGATTAAAAAGAATGCATTAATAATTTCCGTATAATAACCAAGCAAGGGATTAGGTATATTCCTATCCTAACAGCAAATCCGCTCCCCTGAAGGGTTAAGATCTTGCTCTACCCAATCTTATATGCAATCTAGAATTCCCTCTCCCGAGTTCAATCCTAGATTCGTAGATAGTATTTAATTGGTGATCAAGCAATCAAATAATTAAGCGCAATATTGAATAAATAAACCAATATGATAAAATAATAAGAACAATTCAAGCTTCAAACTTCAACGTTCATGTAGCACCCAAAATGCTAGAACTAATAAACTATAAAACTAAAGGAAGAGAAGAGAAGAAAAACCAGGTAGAAGCCTCCTTCAAGTGTGGTGTGTCTTCCTCCACGTCAAAATCCCCATATCGTGAATATCCCCCTCAAAGTTGTGTTTTTGGGTCTATTTATATGTTTTGGGACAAATCCTAAACGTTTAGGATACTTCTAGTCAAATCGGGAAACACTTAAAACCTTCAAAACTCTAATTGGACCGGACCATGGACCAGGCTTTATGGCCCAAACGCCCGGATAAAGCCTGGCCAGGCCTGGCTTTAGGGCTCTAACGCCCAGCTATAGCCTGGTATGACCAGGTTTTATGGCTCAAACGCCCGGCTATAGCCCGGTTCACTCCTTTTTGACTTTTGAGCGTATTTTTAACGTTTATGCATCCATTTAGCTCGGCTTCCATCTCCAATTCACCTACACATGAAATAGACTCCATTATTCACATACGAAGTGTATTTTTATCATTAACGCACATAAAATGTAAGGCACATAATGCTTTAAACTATGAATTATAGCCACGCATCAACACCCCACACTTAAACATTTGCTCGTCCTCGAGCAATGGGACAATCTACTACCCTTGAACACGTACACATTTCATTAACAAGGAGTATTTTACTTTTCAATCACAAACCTTACCCCTTAACTATGATCGATACCGGCAATCAAGTATGAACATACAAAATTTCACAATCTTTCCCTTCTTTAAACATGCCCAAGTATAACAATTAAATCAATCATACCAACAACCTAATTTCAACCACCAAACCTCAAGAGTCAACTTGCAACCACTAAGCCCTCTCAATTCACGCACCTACCCAACAAGAAAGTTTACAACATTACCAATC